>APFE031130789.1:125670-144160 GCA_000404065.3 Pinus taeda
TTTCTTGAAAATTTCCTGCATAATTCACAAATTTGATCAAAAGTTTGCTCGGAGATATCACCTTGTCCTAGCAAATTTAGATTATTTCTAGCATTATCAGTAAGTCCTCTTAAGAACAAGGTTCTAATAGTGCTGGAATCTAGCTTAAGTTTCGACCTTTGTAAAATATACAAAAATATTTCTAAGTAATCCTCAAGAGTTTCGTCGTCATCCTGTATGATTGTAAAAATTTCATCCTTCATGTCCCGAGTTTTGCAATATTCCTGATATTTAGACAAAAACACTTTCTTCATTTGTTCCCAAGAGGTTATAAAGTTTCCTCTTAGCCCCATGAACCAGCGCAGGGCTAAGTCCTTGAGAGTAGCAGGAAATAATCTTAACTTTTGAGCATCAGTTGAATAATCATAACTTCTACATAGAATATCAAACTCGAATAGAAAAGAGTCAGGGTCTTCATGAAATTTACCATGGAAATGAGGGAGAGATGATGGTGGAATATTCTTCATTTGCGCCACAGTATTAGGATCCATAATTGGAAACACAAAAGTGGATTGTTCTCCACTTACTTGGTTTTCACCAGACCCTTCCACGTAATCTTCATGATCTACCATTGTTTCTCTCCGACTCTCGACAAGCTAAACCACACCTGAGTTGTTGTCACCAGAATCCAAGTGGACTGTTCCTGCGTGATGGGTTTGAATTGGATTGTGCTTCCTACTCATAGAAGTAGACCCAATATGAGAATTGTTTTGAGAATTCTTTTGGCCCTTAGTGGGCATTGAACCCTTACCTTTCCTAAGCATTCATTTCAAAAAAATAAAGAAAAACAACAAGTAATTTCTAATAAAAAATGTTGTCAGAAATCAATTAACACCGATAAAATTTCTTCAAGAGAAAAATATTTTCCAAACAATACTGAAAAAATAAAGAAAAATTACCTCTATTGTATAATTAGAAAATTCTTACCAAATCAAATCGCCTCCCCAGCAATGGCGCCAAAATGTTCGGTGTAGGAATTACACTTAAGTAAACTCCTCAACACTTAAATTGTCAACCTGGGGAATTCGTAAACTTAGAGACGAAGCACAAGAAATGCCAGAGATGGTATGAATGTTTCTAATATCAAATCCTAATTTCTTTAAAGGAAAGATTGCATAATCAAACTATAGAGCAAAAGGCAACTTGATTCATCAAAATAATCTAAGGCTAGAACAAGAAGAAATGTACTTGCAAAAGAGATTCAGAAATAAAAGGGGCAATTACTCTAGCTGACTATTGATTAACTACTAAGAGTGTGTTTTCTTTAGCAAAGACACTTTAGCAGTCTTCAACAGATGTGCCCTTCAAACCTACTTATGTAAAGATGTCCTTATCGCAAGAATCGATCTTGCACTAGTGCAGTCTACTTGCACTAGTGCAAGAACAACGATTTATGTGGAGGGTGTAAAATGATGTCTACACTAAAAGTGTTTTTCTTTGTGCAAGGGCTTGAACTTTCTCAAGTCTGGAGCACTCAGATCTAGTAACAAGAAATTGGTTCTTGTACCTGATCATAGCTTCTTACACTTTAACTTTTAATTCTTGAAATCAGTGCTTAATTACTGCAAGTGTTATGAAGCCAAATTGCATACTAAAAAGATGAATGTTTCTAAGTTTATCAAAATGCAGAAATAGAGAAACAAACTTTTTAATTTATCCTATTATGAAATATTAGTGAAAGCAAGAAAATTGTTAGAAGTAAACTAAAAAGGCTTGTTGCATCACACCATCTAGCACTGGTGCAGGAACAGTTCTTCTGCTCAAACCAGGCGAGGAAAACCAAACAGAACATGCAGAAAGTGAATAGCACACCAACGTGCACTAGTGCAAGTAATTTCTCCTGCTCGAACCAGGCAGGGAAAACCAAACAAAACATGCAGAAAGTGAATAGCACACCAACGTGCATTGGTGCAGGTAATTTCTCCTGCTTGAACCAGGCAGGGAAAACCAAAAAAAACATGCAAAAAGTGAATAGCACACCAACGTGCACTGGTGCAGGTAATTTATCTTGCTCAAACCAAGTGGGGAAAACCAATCCAAAATCAAATGTTGGGAAAGGAAATTTAACTACTTCACACTGCATATCTGCTTTCAATCAAACAGAAACTCAGATGTTGTAAATTAAATCACACTTGGCAGTTTAAAACATAAATTACAAGAACAGAAAAGAGGGAGAACGTGTTGGTTTGGTTGGGCCCTGGCCAACTAGTGTGTTTCCATTTCAAATGGAAACGCTACTCAGTATTGTATCAATTCATCAGTTGTTAAACATAAAAAAATAAGATTCATAAAACATAAGGCGGAGCTCCCTTTCTTATTAAATCATAAAGGAAAATACATGCATGATTACATATCCAACCCAAATTCTGGCGATAACAAAAGACAGGCATGTTACTGCCTTCCTGGTTCTATCTTTGTTCTATACAACTCTATTAATCATTAACCATTTTGTCCTATTTACATTTCTCCTTATATAGATCCTTGGCCGAAGGCCAAAAGGATCATTTAACTCATTACATAGCCAATTGGAGAATTTAGATCATTACAACAAATTACATAACCAATTGCAAAATAAGCTTTCGCCCTTCAAAATTAGGTATTTTAATAGAACAGGCTGTGGCTATCTCGAGCTGTTCGTCCCTCCTAAATCTGATCTCAGCTACTCTAGATTGCCTTGCTGTCATAACTAGGACTCAGCTACCTTCAGATATGTTTTGTTGTCGTGGCTAAGGCGGTGCAAAATTATGCGGCAATCAAAGAGATCTAGATTTACTGCCAAGATTCACAGCACTAGCATTGGTGCGAGATCCGATATGCATTAAGATCAGCGGTCAAGGTGAGCATTTAACTATTAAATAACATAGGAGGTATCGATAAGTTACGAAAGTAATCATAAGCAAGAAATCACGTAATAAATAATTAATAAATGCTAAGTTAAGTTAGAAAATGTAAAATATGAAGTTAATGCAAAATGTGTCATCGTTCTTGCACTAGTGCAAGATGAGAGCATATAAGATAGGTAAAACAGGGGTAAATGGTTATGATTTGGGAAGGGAAAAATGGTCAAAAAGGGTGCAAATTAGGGGACTAACATGGTGGAATTCATCCGTTCATGGAATATATGTTCATCCGCTTGAGACATTATGATGCAACATGGAGCTAGTGGAGTTATGGAATGGATGGAAAATTAGCATTCTATGGTTTCGTTTGGTGCAGGCAGCCTCCTCACTTAGTCAATTGTTTGTCACGGCCTTTGTTTCTACCTTGAACCTCCTCATGCACTCAATTTTTTGTTGTTGTCTGGATTATGCTTTGTGGTTTTCAGATACTTTTCCTTATTGGATGGTGGTAAACTTGAAGGCTCTATCTTCATAATTCATAGAAAAATAATTGAATTCGGGATGGCTCTCGGGCAAAAAGAGGGAGGGGGTAATTGAAGGAGGAGATTAATCGAATTCCAATTTCAATTTGGTAGCTCAATTTGAAACATCCATGGCCATTTAATCCACCGCAGAAAGTCACTTTATCAAATTAAATATGAGCTTGCGGGAGGGGGGTTCTCAAGACTTAGATCACATATTTTCATGTACTGAATCACCCCCTTTGAAATCCAATGCCCCTCCCCATCATTTCACTTTGGAATGGTATCCTCATCCTTCCACATCTCAAGTCACCAGTTTCAAGGAAGGATCACGCAAACAATGACGTTGTTGGCCCTTCTCATCTCGCATCTTCCCCTTAATGCAATGTTGTTTTCTCTTAATATTTAGGGTTTTCTTATGACTTTACTCTGTAAAGTTTGTTGTTGAACATATGCATGTTTCTTGTCTAATGCCATTTAGCTATCTTTCCTTTGGTTTGTAATCTCCTACTGCTCGTTTATTTTTGTGCTTTCATTACTTTTCCTTTTTTTTCGTGGATTTGGCAAGTATAAAAATCTTATCTTTTAATTCTAGCGAATTTTTTTATGCTCCCAACCAACTAAGCTAGTTTCAATTAACAAAATGTAAAGAAACAATTGCTAGAAGAATATTCATTTGAAGCATATTAACATAATTTAAATCTTTTCAATAATTGTTTTGCATTGTACGTGGAGAATCCACTTCTAACCAAGTAAGTGATTTTACTTAATGGTGCACAACAACTATAAATATAAAAGAATGCCAAGCAAGGAGTGAGTTAGTGCGCTAGTGGATTCTAAGGAGCCATTGATAGGGAATTGAATGATATATGGACAATGTAACGAGGCGATAAACAGATTATAAAAATTATTTGGACTATATTGTGATAAAGCCTCTAAACAATGAAAATTTCTCATTGATGTAAAACAAAAAGAAGAGTGTGTTTTAGCACAAAACTATGACAAAAACATACTCATATTCCAACCTTGAGGATTCATTTAGTACATCTATGGTGTAGCACATGTGTTTACACATTCACTTAGCACATCAATGGTATAGCACATGTGTTTACACATTCACTTAGTACATCAATGGTATATCACATGTGTTTGCACAACAATAAAGAATATATGTATTTCTGTTTTTATCTCCAAACTTATATTTTCTTGAATTCCCTCCTATTACACCTTTCCAATTAAAATACCTTCCTACTTTTAGTAGATATCTTAGCTCATATCCATTTTTTGTGTGATTTGTTTATGCCTCTTTTTTGCTTTTCTTTTTTTTCATCACCAATATGTTTTTTTTTTAGTTAGTAAGAGTGATTCTATTTGTTATCATATACAATGGAACAAAATCTGATATACAGATTAACCAAGTGAAACTTCATCAACCTTTTAGATACTTTACATGAAAAACATATACTTAAATGTTTGATTACTCTTAGCAAGATCATTAAACAAATTTACCAATCAAACAAGAATTGTGACCTCAAAACGAGAACTCTAGCCAAAAAACCCCTAAAAAATATGAAAAAACAACCCAAAAATGAGAAGTGTTGATGGTGGAACAACATTTTTTTGGTAAATTTTCAACATTTTTTAAAAATAGCAATAAATACCATTTTTTAAGCAAAAAAACATGAAAAAACAAACTGAATAATAATAATAATAATAAATTTTTGATGCTGGAGCAACGTTTTTTTGGCTAAATTTTCAACTTTTTTTAGCAATGACATGAAAGATAAAATATTATGACTCTGAAAAACCTTAAAATTCCAACAATTTTCAAACATGGCATTAAAGATAAAATATCATGTCTCTGAAAAGCCTTAAAATTCCAACAATTTGTAGCAGCCCTTGGTTATATCTCCATGTAAAAGACAAAAACCAACCAAGGTCATAGGACACATATTCCAAGTTGAATGAGGGGGGAAACATCACATTGGGGGTAGCTTGTGGTTAATTAATGAGTATAGAAAATGACAAAGACATTGACAAAGGAAAAGAGGCAATAAATGGCAATTTAATATGAGAAATAATAGAAATATGAGAAAAGGAAGATGAAGAGACACAAATATGCATGCAAGGAAAATTAGAAAGAAAATGAGGGAAAATGAAAGAAAAATGAAAAGGAAAGGAAGAGACATGAGACATCAATGATAAAAAGGCATTAAAGAAACAATTGACAACTTTTGGAAGTTTTTGGCTCATTTCTTGTTCATTTTATCTCTCTTACACTCTTGCACACTTAGAGCATTCTTAGAACATCATAGAATTCACTTGGAAATGGAGAGAAGCAAGAAAAAGACAAGCAAAGGAATTGTGGGCAGCAGAAAAAGAAGGTTGGATCAGTAGCTATAGTCGAAGTTCATTGCAAGTAATAGGTTGCATGTGTTATTTCCTTGTTGAGATTTGGATTGGTTGCATGTGTGACTTCCTTGTTGAGATTTGGATTCATTATAAAGATTATATTAATAAAAACGTTTACTTCTATTGTTCATTTTTGTGTTCTAAATATAAGTGATCTAACTCTTAAAAGTAACAATTGAAAAGAAATATTGATTCACCTCCCTCTCAGTATTTCCAACAATTGGTATTAGAGTCAGTACCTTCACTCAAAGCCTAACAACTTGAAGATTGATCATTAGAACACAAATGGCGAAGCCAAGGAAGAAAGTCTCCAATCCTCCTAAAGATGTGTCTCCCTCAACCGCTGAAATTGAAGTCAGTCAATTTGTGAAGGCTCCATTGTTTAATGAAAACTTTGATATATGGGAGGTAGGAATGAGGAATTTCTTAAAGACTCAAGGCATTGAAGTTTAGAAATCGGTGATTGTTGATAGCATGATGGATGGAGAATCCAAGGAACATAATGCAAGAGCAATGAAAGAAATCTTGAATGGGATACCTGATTATATGAAGGCCAATTTTGAAAAATGTTCGTCAACAAAAGGCATATGGGATAAACTTCATGATCTTCACTCAAAAGGAGCGTTGACAATGATCTCTAGTCAAGAAAATGATGGAAAACAATAAGGAAATCTAGATCCCATCAAGGAAGCTGAAGATAAGAGTAATAACATCAAGGCTAAAGAAGACCTAGAAGATGAAGAGAACGAAGAAGATTTTGAAGAAGATCTCCTCACTAAACTTATGGTTTCCATGGAAGAGATTAACAATTTGAAAAAAGGAAAATGAGGAACTTAAGAAGAAAGCGCAAGTTGGTGACTAGGACAAGACAAGGAAGGAAGTTGACCTTGTCAAGCTTCAAGTACAAGAAAGAGATGAAGAGCTCACTACGATTAAGGAAGAATTTCATCAAAACAAGAGAAATCATCATGAAGAACTCATATCCATGACAAATCAATTGGATAAGGCAAAGAAATGAGAAGATACCTTGTCAAGCCACCTTGAACAAAAGCACAAGAGCTTGAACAAACTTGAAGCATAGATTGGTCAATACAAGGAGGAGGTCTCCTCCCTTAGATATCAACTAGAAGAAGCAAGGAAACAAGAACAAGGTGCTAAGAAGGTGATGGAAGCTTTGACATTCATAGAAGGACAAGTTGATGAAGCAGAAAAGGAGAGAAACACCATGATATACCAACTAGAAGAAAAGGATGATGACATCACCAAGTTAAAATTAGAAATCACTTCTCTTAAGGCTCAATTATGTGAAGCCACCACGATGAGGGAAGAAATGCAGATCATTACATCAAAGAAGGATGAAGAATGCTATAAAATGAAGGAAGAAATTGTCTTTCTTGTAAAGGAAGTTGACTTGTTGAATAAGAACTTTAAAAGTTATCAAACCCTAGATGGCATCCTAAGTCATCAAAGGTCTCCCCTCGATGAATCAGGTCTTGGCTACGCAAGTGAATCCTCAAGCAAGAATGATGCAAACCCGAATGCTTTAGACAATTAGGATGTGAGGAAGCCTAGAAGAAATGTTGATGCTCATAGTTCCAGCAAAGGCAAGGAGAAGAGTCAAGACAACTATGTAAGAAACCCTCCTCCATGAAGAAATTCAAATGGTGTTTGTTAGCCTCTACAATTTCTTAGGCTGAGGAGGAGATCGAAAGAGGTAACCTCGAACCACTTTTAGCTCATTAGCTAGCCCTACTAAGCTCGAGAGGGATCTCTCAAAGTTTTTATCAATGAATAGCTTTAAAGAACAAAGTTTTTAGGCTAGATATGTATGTTTGTTTGTGTGTTTGTGAATTTGAGATTTTAGGGTTTGCTAGACTAGGGTTTAGAGCTAGTAATTAGGTCTAGGCTTTAGGAATGCAGAGACAAGTATAGAAAGGAGATAGGCATCTGAAGTCTATGGTGTACTTGAAATATTTTCAATGTAGTATAGATTATAAAGTTTTGAAGATACTAATGAGCATATGTAAGTATGAGTTTATTTGCTTTTAGAAGAAATAAACACAACTATGAACACCACATAAACAGAGCTTGAAATCAATAATCATGTCTATTTAACTGCAAGGTAATTCATATATAGAAGACAAAGAATGTGAAGAAAGATAATTTAGCCATTAGAAATTGATAGAAATATTAAACAAACACCATATACTCACAGAACTAGAGTTCTTGAAAAATAGTTACGCCTGCTCCTATATTAGCTGAAAAGATAATAACATCTAAGCCTCCTCCACAAAAGTCCAACCCTTCTATCTGAATGACAAATAGTACATATAGACTCAATTGAACCACTTCACCACCTTCAAGAGTCGAATTCCTAGGTGGTGGAACTAATTGCAAGATTCTCTCAACCAACAGGTGAGAGTGAGAAGGTCAAATACAAACATTGCTTGAGACTTTGTTTTGGACTATACTTCCTCAATGAGGCCTATTAAACATCAAAAAAAAATCTATCATGTTCATTTATTCATGCCTACGTCATATAACTTCGAACCAAGTTCAATTACATTAAGATTTTTGACTTTGACCAAGTCAAACTGGAAACTAGGATATTTACATAGTGATTTAAAATAAAAAACACAAGAAATTGCAAAAGCGCAGCGCCGACTTTGAACCCACTTTAAGGTGCCTTCCAAAGGTCAAAATGAAGCTCTGAAAGAACGGTGAACTAGATTTTCAATTCTAGTTTCCTGAACACCTTGAATGTTTGAAAATTACCCATGGGAAGGCATTCAACAATCCAATTTCCCAAGGTCGCTCCAGAAGCGCATCGCCTGTCAAAAAGAGGTCTAGAAAGTTGATTTTTGGCCACTTTTTCCCTTTTTTCTCAAAATTTAGGCCACCTATGGAAAATCTGAAGAAATGGGTTTTAAGAGGATACCAAGGGCTTTTCAAAAATACAATTCATTCCTGATTTGGGTGCCTGAGGAAAAAGCATAGCGCCAAGGTGTTGTGCTTCTGTGATTGGCCAAATTTCTACATAAGGCACTAAAATTTCCAAAAAACCAAAATGATCATAATTTCTTCAAAATTTGTCAAGAGCTATAAAATGATTAATATTAAGCCTTCATGGATGCTTCAGCAAGCATCTCCAAGTTTCCTTTATCATTTTGGTCTTTTAGGGCTTCTTTGAGCTTGTTTTCAAGTTGTTTGACCTTGACATTGCAAATCATGTTCTGGGCCTGGTAGTAATGTGCCATGTGCCTTAGTAGCTGATTGTCTCTATTGGCCTTGTCTAGAAGCTTCTATAAGTGGTCATTTACCTTGTCTAACCAGTACCCTTTTTCTTGATTGACTTCTAAGGCAATTATGTCTTCTACTCTAATTCCTCATCTAGTAAGATGTGTTTTTCCTCTTCTTTTAATGCCTTCCTAAGCCCTTTGGTCCTTGGCCTCTTTCTCTTACCTTATTCTTGAGTTCCTTTAGACTCATTGATTTTCAAGGCTGCATTTCCCTTGCTTGCTTGCCACAATATTTTAGCTTGCTCCTTTTCCATGATTAGTTGTTTTGCCTTCAATTGACCGTTTTCTTGTTCTAAGAATGAAATGACAAATCTTACCCTTTCCATGTTATCCATGAGTTCTTTGATCTTAGAATCCTTTTATTTGATGATTTGCTGCATGTTTGAAGGCTCATTTTCTACTTCTAATTCAACCAACTCAAACTCATGTTCAACCAAATCTTTATCCTGCATTGGTGGTCCTTGTTTTGCTGATGTAAAAGGCTTGGCCCCTTTCTCACCATGAGAAGAAAACACAAGCCTCTTTCATATTTTGTACATCCTAGTCACCTCAGGTTTAGGTGCTTTAGGAATTTCCACTGATCTACTCAAGGACCCAATCTCCATTTGCTATGTTGGCATGTTAGAATGTTGAACTGCCACATTGGATTCATGCCATTTCAAAGTTGTCTCCAAGAAAGATTCCCATGTCATATTCTTCTTTGTGAGTTGATGAAGCACTACAATCTTGTTCAGACTATGATGAAAGAGACTAGGATAGTGTTATTTTCTCTTCACCTGTACCTTCTCTAACATCTTGGAAAGGCTCCTACATAAATAGTTGCACATGCTTAGAGGTTTTTGAGCTGTAAAGTGCATTAGAAACCGGATGTGATAGGCATATAGTCTAGAGAACATTATTTCACATGTGAATAATTTCATGATAAATTTCATCAATGGAGCATACTTCTCCAATAGGTACCTGACATTCATGATATGATTATGGGTTTCCCTGTATGGTGTTTTCAAGAAAGATCTATAATGTACAAGATCTAGGTTCATCCCCTTGACTGAGTATTCACCATGTCTGATATCCCTGTAGTAAGTGAAATAAAAGCCACTGAAAATGTGAACTCAACACTAGCAATAATGGCACTTTCACCTTTCAAATGAGTAGCAACCCAATCTATCAACTACTCATGGAATCCTACTTCATACACCCTTTTGCAAAAATCTCGACAATTCACATCTTCAAAGCATTGTTTGATAAAGGGTGATGAGTTGATCTCATTGCAGTTGGATGGTTCATATCTGAGAATTTTACCTCCCTCGTGGTGTTTCTTCCTTTCTGGTGAAGAGTCTCCTTCCATCTAGACAGAAACCCTAGCAACAAGAAAATGAGAAAAATAGTGAGGGATGAGTGAAAAATGTAATGATGGGTAGGTGGAGTGGAAAAAATGGCAAGGGGAGTTTGTAGGAGGTGGATATGGACTATGAACAACTTATGAAGATGAAAGGAGGTGAAATGAAGGAATGGTGTATTTGTGAAAAAGAGAAAAACATGGTTTCTAGGAAAAATGTCCAAATTCCATAGGAATGATCTAGGATTTCATTTTTGGTGAAGTAATTTAGTGGTTTGTAGTTGGTTCAGTGGTTCATGATGTATATTAAACATGTGTAGAGGTGTAGGATGAGGTTTTACATGTTTAAACTTATGAAAACTAGATGACCATCATTAACCCTAGCATCATTTCATGATAAATTCACTAGAAACCCTAAATGAAGAAATATTTAGCTTTGAATTCATCTTGAAAAATAAAAAGATGAGTAAATGATGTACTTACTTTTAGATAAGTCTAGGTTTGCAAGAAAAACAATTTTCAAGTTTTAAATTTTGATTTGGGTGAGTTCTGGGCGATTTTGAGCTGCTCTGAAACAAGCGTAGTGCAGTCTCTGGAAGTGCAGTGTCCAGAAGCGTGGTTCCAGCCTTAGAAGCACAAAGCAGTCTCTGGAAGAGCAGCGTCTAGAGTTTTTTGCTAATTTTGCCTAAAACCCGAGTTTTCTCACTAGTGAGAGGGAGAGCTCGATGCACAAGGAAGAATAAGAGGCAAATAAAATGAGTTTGGGTTTTTTGGTTTATATAGGAAAGTTAATTTCCTCTTTGAAAAGAAATGGGCCCTACAAACCTTTTGAAAATCTGGTTTTTCACCTTCAAAATGAGTCGTTGTAGAAAGTTGAAACCTGGGTTGTATTTTCACTTTTTGAACACTGGAACCTCTTCTCTTGGAGCCTTTCAAACTGAAATCATGATGAAATTGTGAAAACTCAACAAGTTAATGTCAAAGAGTGTCTTTTCATGCTTTACTCAATGCTGGATTTACACATGATAATGATGGACCTTGAAAACCCTAATGACCTAATGAAAAAAACCTAAAACTGAATGAAATGATGATGACGACTGATATAAGGAAAACTTTCTTTTATTATGACACCTTCATCTAAATGAGATAGGTGACCATCATATGTGACTTTCCCAAAAGACTAAACTCATTCCTAGACCAACTAGAAAGTAACCAAATTTTACTCTGTAAACCTAGTGACATGGTAAAATTTTGATTTTAAGACCCCCTGACAGACTTGGTAAAAGTATATTTGATCACTAGTGATAGGAAAACAAGATTGTCACTAACAGTGTCAAGGATGCAAGAAGCAAATGGTTTTCATCAAAGGATCCCAAGGCAAAAAGACTTCAGAAGTACATCAAGGAAACCTTCTTCTCACAGGTACCAAAGTATATTTCTTGGTTATTTTTATTCTTGTACGAACTTTGGGCACATGACAAAAGATTGTAGGGCATATCACAAAGATAAATATAATGGTCCCCGTCAACTTCTGAGAAGAAATTTTGCAAGAACAAGTCATGAATTCTCATTTATGAACAGCAAAGAGTGTTTCAAATGCCATAACATTGGACATATGGCACGTGATTATAACTTGAATTGGGCTCCTACTCAAGCTAGAACTATCCCAGAGAAGAAAGTTACACTAGTATGGAGAAAGAAGCAGATTCAATCCGAAAATATCTTGAACTCTCCAGACAACAACACATGTTGTTAACTTGATCCTTGATAATCTAGGTATTTGATGGGGAAACTCTGCCAAAAGGAAGACCATGTATACAGTTAGGGGGAGCTTATGATGATTAATCGTTCTTGCAAAATCCATCCGTGAATGAGCCTTATGAAATCATTGATGAGCCATATTGACAAACATTATTTGATGGATCATTTTCTTAGGAACACTCCATTGAAGAACATGATCACTTATCTATCCAATGGACTATTATTGAAGATGTCTTCCACTCAATCACTAAGCAGGTTGATCTTTCCTGAGCTAGAGGAGGTTTTGTAGACAGGGGGAGTTGGTTCATCACATAAAGGAATGTAAGCACATATGTCATGAACCACATTGCCAGAAAGAAGAGCATTGTGATAGGGGGAGTAACATACCTATAGAGAACTACTATTCATAAAGAAAAGAAGCAACTTGACAGGAGGAGTTCTTGGACACCCTGTTTTCCATTGATGTCAAAGGGGGAGAAAATATTTGAAAGGGCAAGAATATTTCTATCAATGACAAAGGGGGAGATTTTTAATCAAGGTTGTCATTGATGTCAATATGGCATTGGCCGAAATGGAAAATATTTTTGAAATGCCTAATGAACATCATGAAACCCTACAATGTGATGACAAGTTTGAAGCCAATAGATGCCTAGTCCCAGATGATGATGTCATAATTTATATGTTGAACAAACTCTTGTTTAAGGATGCCATCAATGAATATGTCAAGATGTCAAGCCACTAATGAAGGAGTCCTTCCCTAAGAAGTCCTTGAACTAACTATGTTGTTGCCAAGTACCAATCATGTGCCTTGATTAATGATCTAGACCAATGGTGTATCTAATATACAAGCCCTTAATGACATATGGAGGACTATACTTGATGATGGTCTTGATGACATTATTGGAAGACTTTATGATGACATGGAAGATCTCATTTGATGATTGGAAGACTACTTGATGAGCTCTCCTAAAGGAAAATTAATGGATGTTGCACTAAGACATATCACTGCACTAGTATATAATGACATTGATACGTAATGCTATTACAATGACATGAATGGTACATGATGACACTATGATCCTGTGATAAAACAATGGAGAAATCATGTTGTCCCAAACATTTCATGCACAGAAATTTATTGGCCAGCCACATAAAAACATATTTCTCACTCTTTAGAGGTAGCACCTAAACATGATGCCTATGCCATCTTTTAGAGCATATTTTTAGCTTTCTAATGAGTTATCACATGCCCCGAAACTCCAAATATTCTAGGAGATAATGAATTTTTAAGTTAGAAAAAATACTTTTAATTGTAAGCTGACCTAAGCTACTTTCCCATGTCGGCCTACTCTAAGGATACATGTCTATTTGTCTCATAAAGAAACTTGGTGTATAAATAGAAGCTTGTACATCCATTTCTCATGCATAGCAAGAGGAACAACTATAGGAATTCGGTCAACAATTTCAAAGATATCTACAGGAGGCTGAGGAGTAGGAAAATATTGTTTTTGGGCTTGATTTTATTGAACACCATATTTGTAACAATTGTGGTAATAATACTCGGACTGCAGGAGTTGATACTCTAATTTTAGTAATACATCTGGATAGGCTTGTTTTTTTTGCAGCAACATACTTAGGAAGCTCGGATCACTTGCTTGGTAACAGAACAAAACCACAAAAGCTATAGTGGAAGGCTTGGACAATGATACATCTTTGGTTCTGTGTAGCAACAAACTTATAAGGCTTGGACCCCTGAACAGTGGATGACTTTATTTGGTGACAATTTAGAATTTGGGAATGTCACAAGTTGGATAGAGTATAGCCTTATTGTGGTTCAGCTCGTATTCTTGACAGCGGATCATCATTGGTGCAACAATCTATCATACAATAGCTCAAGCATCTTTTCTCAGACAGGTGGATAAGCTAGACTGTGACATCTAAACAGCAGCTCAGATCCCTCTGAGGTAAAAAAACAACAGCTTCATCTTAGGATCTTCTTGTGTCTTTGGATTTGTATAGAGCTCATAAAGTCACTTAGGCTTTGTGACATAGAATAGTCACAAGGATAGGACCTATAGGTGAATACACATTTGTGACAATTCGTTTGAAGACTCAGTGTGAGGGCTCAGATCAGCCTTGTGAAATTATCTTTTGGAGCAAGTTTAATAGTGCATTTGAAAGTAATCCTTTAAGATATTATCTTTGAGATTGGGATCTCTTTGAAGGTATTTTGGAAATAGTCAATATCTTTGTGCAGTCATTGGAGAAAAGCTTTTGAAAGTTGTTGACTTGAGGATCTCTTAGCAAACTTGCAAAAATTGTTCTTAAAGATATTCTTGGAGATCTTAAGGACATTGTTGAAGTCCTGATGGAATGACCTTATGTATAATATCTTAGAGAGCCCTATTAAGCCATCATTGTTGAAATTGGTTGAAGACCCTTTTTGGAGAACCTTTGAAGTATTGTTTGGAGCTTATCTCTCATGCCTGTGAGTAGCATCTTTAAGAATATCTGATGTGATTTTGAGCAACCATTGAAGAAACCTTTGAAGAGGCTTAGAGCAGATGATATCATCATGAGGTGATTTGGAGATCTTTGATTGGGTACCATGAAGAACAGCAAAGACACCTTCATGTGAAGAATAAGGTTGTCATTCATGATATGATGTGATGATTAAGTGAAGGGATTGCTAAAGATTGACAGCGCTCATTGAAGAAGACTTTGGGAGCTGTGAAGATAAACCTAACATATCTTGACAAAGAAAAGCTAAAGGATTGGTGTCCTTGGAGTTGGTGCTCCTAAACTCAAGGTTGGTGCCTTGTATAATATATGGTCGAAACCCTAGAGGTCAAAGCCTCACTAAAGTCCAAGTAGGTGCTTGGTACATCCCAGGTTGGAGCCTAGGTGTCTTCATCAAGGGTTGTAACCCTACCCATATTGTACTTGATTCATTGTAAATATTATATTAATAAAAATATTTACTGCTATTGTTCATTTTTGTGTTCTAAATATTAAGTGATCTAACTCATAAAAGTAACAATTGAAAAGAAATATTGTTTCACCCCCCTCTCGGTATTTTCAACAATTGGTATCAGAGCTAGTACCTTCACTCAAAGCCTAACAACTTGGAGGTTGATCATTAGAACAAAAATGGCGAAGCCAAGTAAGAATGTCTCCAATCCTCCTAAAGATGTGTATCCCTCAACCACTGAAATTGAAGTCAGTCAATTTCTGAAGGCTCCATTGTTCAATGGAAACTTTGATATATGGAAGGTAAGAATGAGGAATTTCTTAAAGACTCAAGGCATTGAAGTCTGGAAATAGGTGATTGTTGATAGCATGATGGATGGAGAATCCAAGGAACATAATACAAGAGAAATGAAAGAAATATTGAATGGGCTACCTGATTATATGAAGGCCAATTTTAAAAAATGTTCGTTAGCAAAAGGCATATGGGATAAACTTCATGATATTCATTCAAAAGGAGCATTGACAATGATTGCTAGTTAAGAAAATGATGGAAAACAAGAAGGAAATCAAGAGCCCATCAAGGAAGTTGAATATAAGAGTAATAACATCAAGGCTAAACAAGACCTAGAAGATCAAGAGAATGAAGAATATTTTGAAGAAGATCTCCTCACTAAACTTATGGCTGCCATGGAAGAGATTAATAATTTGAAAAAGGAAAATGAGCAACTTAAGAAGAAAGCACAAGTTTGTGACTAGGACAAGACAAGGAAGGAAGTTGACCTTGTCAAGCTTCAAGTACAAGAAAGAGATGAGGAGCTCACTAATATTAAGGAAGAATTTCATCAAAACAAGAGAAAGCATCATGAAGAATTCATATCCAAGGCAAATCAATTGGATAAGGCAAAGAAATGAGAAGATACCTTGTCAATCCACCTTGAAAAATAGCACAAGAGCTTGAACAAACTTGAAGCAGAGATTGGTCAATACAAGGAGGATGTCTCCTCCCTTAGATCTCAACTAGAAGAACAAGGAAACAAGCACAAGGAGCTGAGAAGGTGATGGAAGCTTTGACATTCATAGAAGGACAAGTCGGTGAAGCAAAAAAGGAGAGAAACACCATGATATACCAGCTAGAAGAAAAGGATGGTGACATCACCAAGTTAAAATTAGAAATCACTTCTTTTAAGGCCCAATTGTGTGAAGCAACCAAGATGATGGAAGAAATGGATATCATTCTATCAAAGAAGGATGAAGAATGCAAGAAAATGAAGGAAGAAATTGTCTTTCTTAAAAAGGAATTTGACTCGCTGAATAAGAACTTTAAAAGTTATCAAACCCTAGATGACATCCTAAGTCATCAAAGGTCTCCCATTGATAAATCAGGTATTGGCTATGTAGGTGAATCCTCAGGCAAGAATGATGCAAACCCTAATGCTTCAAACAACAAGGATGTGAGGAAGCCTGGAAGAAATGTTGATTCTCCTAGTTCCAACAAAGGCAAGGAGAAGAGTCACGAAAACTATGTAAGAAACCCTCCTCCAAGAAGAAATTCAGATGGTGTCAAGGATGCAAGAAGCAATGGTTATCATCAAAGGATCCCAAGGAAAAAAGACTTTAGAAGTACATCAAGGAAACCTTCTTCTCTGAGGTACCAAAGTATATTTCTTGGTTATTTTTATTCTTGTATGAACTTTGGGCACATGGCAAAAGATTATAGGGCATATCACAAAGATAAATATAATGGTCCCTGTCAATCTCCGAGAAGAAATTTTGCAAGAAGAAGTCATGAATTCTTATTCATGAAAAACATAGAGTGCTTCATGTGTCATAACATTGGACATATGGCACGTGATTTTAACTTGAATTGGGCACCTACTTAAGCTAGAAGTATGCTAGAGAAGAAAGTTACACTAGTATGGAGAAAGAAGTGGATTCAATCCGAAAATATCTTGAACTCTCTAACCAAAAACACATGTTGTTGACCTGATCCTTGATAATCTAGGTATTTGATGGGGATACTCTACCAAAAGGAAGACCATGCATATAGTTAGGGGGAGCTTATGTTGATTAAGCATTCTTGCAGAATCCATCCGTGAATGAGCCTTATGAAATCCTTGATGAGCTATATTGACAATCATTCTTTGATAAATCATTTTCTCAGGAACACTCCATTGAAGAACATGATCTCTTATCTATCCAATGGACTGTTGTTGAAGATGTCTTCCATAGATTCAATCCAAAAATATCTTGAAATCTCCAGCCAACAACACATGTTGTTGACCTGATCCTTGATAATCTAGGTATTTGGTGGGGAGACTCTGCCAAAAGGAAGACCATGCATATAGTTAGGGGGAGATTATGATGATTAAGCATTCTTGCAGAATCCATCCGTGAATGAGCCTTATGAAATCCTTAATGAGCTATATTGACAATCATTCTTTGATAGATCATTTTCTCAAGAACACTCCATTGAAGAACATGATCTCTTATCTATCCAATGGGTTGTTGTTGAAGATGTCTTCCATTTCCACTTTCCTTGTAAAATTTTGTAATTTCGTAGTCAATTTGGGCCATTCATTAGACGAAGATCTTATGGTAGAAGTTATGTTTAATTTATGGTTTTTTTTTTCCCTAGAAGGCAACCCCTCGCTATATATGAGGGAATTTTATTGCATCTATGTAGATCTATATTCTAAGTGAGGAAGAGAGAGGAGATTGAGAGCGAAGAAGGAATTACAGTGGATCTCTTTTAGGTTGTATCTCTTTAGTTTGTTGGATAATATAAAAGGAAGGATTGGCTATTTCTCCATGGATGTAGCCCAAACTGAGTGAACCACATATATCTGTGTCTCTCTTGTTTTATGCATTTTCTGTGTTTATATTTCTGCAATATTTTATGTGTTCCATTTCTCTGTAATATATAATTTTCTAACAATCAGATATAGGATCCATTGATCAAGTTGATTCTATTGTAGAATTGAGACTTCTGTGATTTGTCATAGTTATAAGGAGAGCTTCAGCGTAAATCACATAAGAAAGATTTCTGCCAACGCGTTTCGAACCAACCAATGTGGTCCATCGTCAGGACAAGTTGAAGATACAGATCTAGCTCAGCGTTTTAAATAGTCCAGGCAGAGACTACAATGGCTAAAACACTCTAACGGTTACTTTGCCATTCACGAACCCCAGTCAAACTTCCTCTAATTAATTTAATATAATTATATTCTGAGTTAGGTTAATCGGTAGAAAAAATTCATTTATTAAATTTCAAATATTACCTCATTAAAATATATATATATATAAATGTTA
>APFE031130789.1:144265-200950 GCA_000404065.3 Pinus taeda
TGTGGGACCCCTTATATAGGTGAAACAGGGTGCTCCATCCAGCAGAGAATTGGAGAGCATGCAGCGGACCTGAGGCATGGTAGAATAAAGTCCTCAGCTCTAGCAGAGCATGTGGACAAAACTAAGCATCATGTCTGCATAGAAGAGGCCAAAGTCATTGCTAGAGTGGACCGGTTTCATCATCGCAAGCTAAGGGAAGCTATCGAAATTGAGCGAAGACCCATCAATCTCAACAGAGATGATGGGTGGAAGGTTAGTAGAAATTGGATCCCTGCATTGTCGTCTTAAGTTTTCTTCCTCCCCCCTCGGTTCCTTCCAGGTTCTTTCTTTAGGTGGGTGTGATTTTGTTCCTGTGGGTCTGGTTTAGCTTAGCGTTGGCAGCAGTGTTCTTCAAAGGATTTTCCTCCTCTCGAGCAGTATCTCCTTTTTATGGAGAATTTATTAAAATTGAGCATAAAATATTCATTAATTATTACTTATATTATTAAAAACAATATTAAAACAATTGACAATGCAATTAACAGTCTTTTATTTCATAAGCATTTAGTTCTAGTAATATTCATTTAATTAAGTAGTAGTATAACCATAACATAATAGTATTATTTAGGGCTTTTTTGACTAATCTAAATATATTGATCAATTAATTATTTAATATATAATTATATATATTATTACATATAACATTATAAAAATAATTTATATATAATTTACCCTAATTTAACCTTTTTTCTTTTTTCTTTTCAAATAAACTCATATAACCCCTAGTATTTTTATTTAGGGCATTTATGTATTAACTAACTAATTATCTTTATAGTATTGATTATATATATTAATAGTTTGCACATATAATGTTAATACTTAACATATATATAACACATTATTAATTTAATAAATTAATAAATTAATTTTTATTTTGACCCAATTTAACTGTCTTCTATTAAATTAATTATAAATAAGATTAATAACAATAAATAGGGCATTATTCTTATATATTTAAGTTAGATATAATGAAATAATTAAATAAATATTAACATTTATATATATATATATTTTAATGAGGTAATATTTGAAATTTAATAAATGAATTTTTTCTACCGATTAACCTAACTCAGAATATAATTATATTAAATTAATTAGAGGAAGTTTGACTGGGGTTCGTGAATGGCAAAGTAACCGTTAGAGTGTTTTAGCCGTTGTAGTCTCTGCCTGGACTATTTAAAACGCTGAGCTAGATCTGTATCTTCAACTTGTCCTGACGATGGACCACATTGGTTGGTTCGAAACGCGTTGGCAGAAATCTTTCTTATGTGATTTACGCTGAAGCTCTCCTTATAAAAGTTGATTCTAGTTTGATTACTTTTGATCTTGAAAACCATGTTCCTCATCTTCCTCAATAGATTGCTTTTCTGATTCAAGTTATTATAAAAGGAAAGATGATCCATCGGACTGTCGTTGATGAAGGTGCTTCAACCTACATCATGTATGTTTCATGTTGGAAAGCCATTGGCTCGCCACCCCTTAACTAGTCCCTGAACACCTTGGAGGCCTTTGATGGCAAAGGCTCCTGTCTGTATGGTATTCTCACAAATTTTCCTATCACTTAGGAAGGAAAGACTGTTGAGCTAGAAGTGGAATTTGTAGACGTAAATCTTAATTACAACCCTCTTCTAGGGTGAAGTTGGACCCATTACATGTTTTGTGTGGTTTCCTCTTTTTTCTGGGTGCTCTATTTTCCTCATGAAGGAAAAATAGTCATCATCGACTAATTGTGTTTTTTCTCTTCCTGTGCTTCGAACGGAAATGTTCCATATGTGGGAAATATCGATATGCCATATGAGAGTGTGGGGGCAGCTCTTTTTAAAGATTCTGCTTTAATGGGAAATTTTTCTCTCCCACCTTCAAATGTCTCCTCGATCAATATGATCTATGTCTTTACAGATCCTTGGATTATTCCTTATCCGAATCAGATTGATTCGTTTGGTGATTCCATGCCACCAAGTTCATTGGAATAGGTTTACCATGAAATTGTTTCAACACCAACGGTTGCTTTAAAAATTCATGTTGTTTTCAATATGAACCTGGATACTTATGTGCAATCTCCTTGGCTTGGTTCTTGGGATTCCCCAAATCCTTTGAATGAGACATTCCCCACCGACGAGAGTATTGTTGAGGTTATGTCTCTTGACGAAACTCCTTGGAATGATATTCATCATGGTTATAATGTTTTTTATCAAATGTGTATGGAAATAAATCACCTAAGACTGTGGATGACAAAAAGTCTCAACAATATAAATGGCTGCTAAGCTTTGTAGATCTACAGCAAATGATATAAAAAAACCTTCCAAAGTCATGATCTATGCCACAATAACAGTTAAACAACAAAATGAAATAGTAATAAATAAGGGTAACTCCAATAATCCAATGGAAACCAGATATACGAAGAATAGATTTTATCAAATAACACTTGTGAAAGGAACAAATAAATGTTACCAGTCCCCCTATATGGGATGGTTCCTTGGCTATCCTCAAACATCTTCATCATGTGTAGAGTCTCTCTCCTCTATAATGTGTAAACCCAGCAAATAAAATTTTTGAGCTCAATGGGAACTCAAATGGAAGAAAAATGTTGTGCGACAGTGATAATAATCAGAGTTACAACAGTAAGTGCAACAATGAAAATGATCAAAAGTGAATAAAGAATGGAAAACCCTTCTATTTATAACAAAATATTGATTTATCCTCAAATAATGAGCAATAATAAAATATTATTAACCCCATTCTTGAAATAACCACTTGGAATATTTTATTATTTTTGGTTAGGAGGGAAAAAGTATTTAAACTTTTATTTAGAAATAATAAATAAACATTTTTTTTTATCATCTCAAGAAATATGGTTAAGGAATAATAAACAAATAATGATTTATTTAATTATTACTAAGGGATTTAGTCAAACTTGAAAACGAATAATAATTAATTAGGGATTAATTAGTTATTCCTAGAGAAAAATAAGATAATTAATAATTTATCTATTTATTTTTCATAATTGGGTCAAATATGACAAGGAATATTAATTAATCAATGGTTTAATTAATTATTCCTAGAAGAACATTAAATAAATAGTGATTTATTTAATTATTCTTCATGGGTTTAATTATAAATTACTTAACAAATGTGGTTTATTAAGTAATTTCTCACAGTAAAAGCGATTTTACTATGGTAAAATTGGCTTTACATGGTGTAGTTTGATCCATCTAGTAAATTAGGCTAGATGATCATTTTTTTTATGATAACAGATTTTCCCCCAACATACGAGTGTTAGGAGCAAAACATATGACTGAAGCACGTTGTAAAGACACAATCACTAGACAATAAAGTGGAGTCAGAGAGAGAGAGAGAGAGAGACCAAGAGAGCTGGAGCGAAAGAGGATAGGGACTAAGTGGGCGAGACCAAGGCAAGTCTCCTTTTATATTGTGGTACCAGATCTCAGTGAGGCAGAGGAGGCATACCTATACCCATCGAGATAACTTAGTACAAAAATAATGATGTGCCCAGAAACATAAAACTAAGCAATGAAGTACATGTTGAATGGTACATGACATGTTGGCATAACTGAGCCAGAAAATAATACAATGTGTCACATATACATAATTCACCTAGGAAAAACATGAGCCAGGACTGAATACAATATCATCTGAGTACATGAGATATAATGTCCCTTCCCTCAAAAAATGAGTGGGAGGAAGGGAGGGAGGAGACGTGCACGCTATGAACATTATAATCGGTAGGAACTAAACCCATCAAATCTAAAGAACTGCATCTGAGGCTATAGCATAATATGAACGCATCCAGGTGTGTGGGGGGCTACCTAAAGGGCCACTACCTCATGAGGTTTGAAACATCTCACACACACCCGGGACTCACTAATACAATATGTTGTATCACTGGACCATCAAGTGTATGAATCAGGAGCATGAAACAACCAAGTCAAAGGGAAATAATGAGTCCCTCTACTCGATCAAAGGTACCGCCCAAGAATGGAAGTTGGAACCAAGATACACCGCCCTCTAGGCCATTCTTCTGGAATAAATGAGCTGATGTCGACAGAATAGGGCTCAATATAGGTGACGAAATAAGGATCCTCAACTAAGGCATAGGGAAAAATAGTAATGTGACTGATGGACTAACACCAGGGACAATGATGGGACTGAGGGGCAAATAGATGGCCACCCTTGTCAAAGCATAAAGTGCATGGTTGACCTAGTAGCGACTGAATCGACTCTGGAGGGGATGGGGAACAGTATGATTGGAGGCAAAAATGGTAAACACGGGATGAATGATATGAAAAAATGGATGAAATACTGTGACATGATATAATGGGACGTGAAACAAACTCCATGGATGCAAAGGTGACCCATCATGGATGATTTGAACAAGGGTGACTCGATGACGTTACCACACAGAATAGGCCTAGTGGAGACCATGAATTCATGAGTAAATGATGGTTACTCATGAATAAAATTGACATGTGAGACGACAAGTGCCAAGGGAAGGTGGTCCCAAAAGTACAAGCTTCACATATGAAGAGATTTGATTTTGAGAGGCGACGAAGTGACCCTTCTTGGAAAAATGACTTCCCGGTGAAGTATCAAATCATCAAAAAATGAGAAAGACCCATTATAATATTGGATAAGATCTTTCCAATGGTTCTGATAGTTTGTCAAACTGAGCTACGGTTTGGTCACAATGGGCGACAAAAAAATTGTGGGTTTTCTATAAAAGGACGTTTTCCCTCAAATTTACATTCATTTTCTAAGTGAGTTGTGGTGAATTTGGAGAGGAGGAAGAGGCCCTAAATCTTGTGAAGATCATAGCGAACAAACCAACTGTCATAATCAGGATCAGTGACTTTCAGGCAAGTGGCCTTACTTGTCTAAAGATGGCCTTACTACTTCTTGGAATGATGGTTATGTTAATCAATTGAGAAGATGACCAAGGTAAAACCATCATGCCCCCAAGCATGGGATACTTCCCGCAAGCATATGTGATGGAGGGGACTGATCTGGTATGTAAAGGTGGGAATGATGCCCCCTATCAAGAGGAGTTTGTGGAGCTCAATTTTGTTCTAAGTGCTCGAAAAAGGGATTCAAGCATATCGGTGCAACTTGGCATGAGATCCTCCAAAGGATGATAAGGAGATGTAGGGGCCTATGTTCCCCCCAGTATGTTATGGGTGTACCATATGTATTTATAGTTATGGGCTCCAAACACTTATATGTTTTATTTGATACATAATATGATTATGCATTTTATATGACGATGATGGTTCACCATGTGTTGTGTTTTATGGTTGTATTCTATGGTATACATGTGATAAATGCCAATCTATAATGTTATTTGCAATGGTATCTACATAGTTATTTTGGGCTCTAGGAACATGATTGAATGTAATGGTTTCAAATTCATGTACCAACATCTTAACTCATAAGTATTTTCTAAATAGGACTTGGTTATGTATATGATACACACCATTCAATTGCATGACACATAACAAGGAATCTAAATGAACATGATGATGAAGGATGCGATGAGCGAGGGAATCAACTAACAAACCTATCACTACATCATATTCGACCTGGTTGTTGATGGCAGATCCAATGCACACGTCGTTCAAAAGGAATAACGTATGCAAGGGGGTAAAAATTGCCCCAGTTGTCGAGCCTAGATTCCTAGAGAAGCGACTCGCACCGTCAGCATGACTGATATACGATGTGGATGATGGATCCATCTAAAAGGTGAAAAAGACAACATAGGAGATGATGCAACCTACCTAACTTCATGATAGAAATAAAGACACACAAATCAAAGGGACATGTTATGAGAAAAATTTCTTGAGGTAGAGTGCACTGGGAGAATTAGGAAGGAAATGTCCTTCATAATCCTCCAAAAAATATGCCCCCTTGCCTAAGTGCAAGGGTAATCAAGGGTAGACATAGCTTCCATGATGTCCTTATTAGAATGGAAGATGGGCAGATGGGAGGAAGATTGACTACATGATGTGGCGGCGATACCTAGTGCATCAACTTGAGAGAGAAGGTTCACATAGGCATCATCTGGAATGGTGGACAATGATCTAGTAAATGGAGGATCTATGGATATTGAGACATGGGATTCTATCAAAAGTGGTTCGATAGAAACAGGCATAGAAACCTCAAAATGGTTTGCCTGCGATGAACTCAAGGATGATGACAAGTAAAGGATATGGCCCGTGGAGTCCATCATCTCGACATCAGGGGGAGGGATCAGGATGGTGGGACCAGAGCCCCCTATTCTGATTTACTAGTGATACTAGAATCCAAGGGTAGAGGAATAGGTGATCCGCTACGAGTGGTCTCATATTCGCGAAGCGGCTCAAGGAAATCGCGAAGAGACGAGGGCAACAATGGGAATAGTGACCATGATGATCGCACAAGGAACAAGGGTGATTTTTGCGTGACGTTATGAGTTTCTTGGCTGGACCTAGTAAGTTAACATGAACTTTAGGGATATTTGACTCAGGGAACGTTTCATGAGCCAAAGGTTTGATATTTGGGAGTTCAAGACAATTATTGGTGGCATGCCCAACAAATTTACACAAAGCGCACTAAGGTGATGGATTTGGGGCCTTGGGGGGCCTTGTCCTTAGGTTCTTTCCTCTTGGATTTTCCCCCTATCCATATGCTTTCACAATAAGAGCAGGTTCCTATTGAGGTTGTGATGGAACTGGAGCAGTGGTAGGGGCCGTAGGGATCTGTTGAACCAGGGTCAAAGCATGATAAGGTCTTAGCTGACCATGCAGAGTTATTGCATGGGGATCAATGTACCATATTGGGATCCCCAAATTCATGTTAGGGAGGACCATCGAAGCCATGATAGGGGTAGAGGATATTTCCAGAGGTGGAAACAACAGAGGCATCTTGCCTACAGGGTAAGGTCCCGGTGAAACAACTCCTGGATGGTTGAGACTTGGAGGAACAGTTCCTGGTGGGAATATAGGAGAGGCACCCAAATATGGAGGAGGTCCTGAGGGGGTGGATCTATATGGCTTGGCTAAGAGGGTAATATCAAGGTGCTGAGGAGCTAGTTGTTGATCAAATGTACAAGACTACTTGAGAGCAGTTGGTGACGCTTATAACATGCAAACACTCAAAGAGTTAGGCTTTGAGATGAGAGGGGGAGGACCAGGGAAAGCACCCAACAATGAGGAATATTTGTAGACTCCAGGTGGAACACCAGCGAGAGGAGTTGAAGACTTATTATCTGACATTGACGAGATAATGGACTCAAGCGAGGTCACTGATGTCGGTTCGTAGTAAGTCAACTGATTGATGGTGATGATCTTCCCTTCATGTGGGTAGCACATCTTGTGAAAAACCGTAGATGCAACAGCTAACATTACATATGTGTAACTATGACCCAAGGGAATGTTTTAATCTAAAGGGGCATCAATAACCTCATTTTCTACATGGATAGTCTTTCCCGCAAGAGTCACAGGACAATTGCAATACATGCCAAGAGGTTGGAAGGAGTGACCATCCCAAGCACGCAAAGTGATGGTGGATGGGGACAACTTAGGTGACTTAAGTTGTTTCCAAATGGAAGTGGACATCACACATGTGGATGCACCTTTGTCAATAATGCATCGAGAGATTATGGCATTACGAACTCGGACTGGTATCTGGAAAGAAACAAATGAAGGTAATGGGGGGTGTTCTTATGTATCAACTGGGAAGACAATCAAATGATCATCGGAAGGATATAATGTGCCCAAAGCAATTAGTAGAGCTTTATTTTGATATGGGAATGGCTGACGTACCACTAGCATCGACATGGCAACAGTAGGTGATTGCGCCAAGTCGCCTACTATATTGTATGTATGGGTAGCTCGGTCATAATCCACATTACGGCGTAATGGTATCTTTGGGATCTTGGGAATTTCCTCAAATTTAGGCTGAGGGATCTATAAAGGGCCATTTGGTGTCGTAAGAGGCTCAGTAGATGCTTTGTTTTTGGTCTCAATTGTGGACGAAGTCGATGACTTGTCATATTGATGCAACCGACTTTACAAGTTGACATCAGAGGTATTGACCTCGTTAGAATTCATCATGAGGATCTGGTAGTCACCAAGACCGAAAGGTTGGGGGGGATGGGCTGCTTGACCTGGCTGAGGTTGAGCAGCAACAAATCCTTGCTGAGGGAAAGGATTTGTAAGCATTGCCGGTTGAGATGGCGCAGGATTCTGAGGTGACTGATGGATGGCTGGTTGACCTCTAGAATTTGCTTGAGCTTCCCACATTTAGTGCATCTAGGGTAAGAGAGGACACTCATGTGTATAATGGCCATGTACACCACTACATGCATGCTTGTTCATACGAATAGCCTTGTCCTTCTTGGTTTGGCTGCCCTATTGTTGGTTTTTGGTGTTAGGTTGGTTCCCTTGGAGCTCACTAAGTTGATTACCTTGATTAGCCTAGTTACCCTTGTTACCTTTCCCCTTATTCCTTTTCTTCAAATTTTGGGGATTGGCCACACTCTATTGTGCAAACACTTGACCCTGAGGGAGTGGTGGCTTGTGGGGCTGAGGATGCATGGGAATCTATGGCACTAATGCCTAAGGGGTTGGAGCGCTTGGCGGTGCATAGGTGTAAGATGGTGAAGGGGTAATAGTCTGGTAGATAGGTTGAGCATTGGTTGGCCCTGAAAACATGTTTCTAGTAGGAGGGGAATAAGTGTTGGAGGAATTGGTGCCCCCATGCGGATAGCCATAACTTTGTTGATTATATGGCAAAGGATGTGAAAGGTATCCAACAATACCGTTGGTGGCGTGAGATGCCCCCAGTGCATTGGCACCTCTAGGACGGGGGAGGTCTAGAATAATGGTATAGACATAACCAGATTGTGCATAAATCAAGCCATATCTTAGAGCAATTTGGAGATCTTCTTCCTTTATCTTGGGAAAATAGGATGCGACATCTTTTCCAATGGGTGACAAAAGGCTCCTAAGAAACCAATCAAGATAGACATGGCCTTTGAAGGGTGGGGCACGGCATGTGCTCCTCCTTCTACACCACTCTTGAACATGATCGAAAAGACAAGTGGCGGAGGACTAATGGAATGAGGTCAAGAGCTCCATACCAGTGTTGTATTGGAGAGGTAACTGAAAATATGATAGGAATGCTTTAGAAAGTATCACAAAAATGGAATGAGATGTGGTGGGCTAGTATACATACCATTTTGCAACATCTCCAGTGAGCATGAATTGGAAAGCTGAAGATGAATGGAATCTTTGGTGATGGAATTAGATGAACACCACATGTGGAAGGATCGAACATGATTAGTAGGGTCCTTTCCAGAATTACCCTCAAACTTTTGGATGTCAGAGGGAAGCTTAGTCGGTATAGCAGGCTAACTAGCATCATGGTGTATAGGGTCATTTATCAACTAGCTAAAATATGGGAGACTTAACCTAGACATAAAAGGGAGCATGGGGGCTTCCAGAATGGTCCCTGAGACGGATCCACTAAATGTGACCACCAGAGTAGAGCTGGAGAAACCACCAAGTTGGGTTCCTCCACCAGCTGTCGGTCCAGACATGGCAACAATATGAGGTGAAGGAGGCTCGGAATCAGATGGGGAATCAGATGAAACAAAAGAAGGGTCGGTATGGGGACTTGGGGAATATGAACTTGAACCCTGCAGGAAGGAGTAATATGCCCAAGCAGAAACTGGGGACGAAGGCCTAAGAGTCTCCATGACAAATGCCTTGGTGGCACAATGGTGGTAAGACACAAGTGACATGGAAATGATTAAGGGAGATCAACAATATGCTTTGTCTCTGTGTGGGGAGATAAATTAATTATTTTAAGTCTTAGCTTGGTGATGTAAACCAAGTGCCCTTCACTTAATGTGTGTTTGTGTGTGCAAGTGTGTTTATTAATTAAGCCTAGATCGCGTTTGAAAAAAAGAAAAAAAAAAATTGTTGAAAATAAACTGAAATTAACAACAAAAAATGAACAGAAAATCAATTAACTAAGACCCACCCAAAATGGGTTTGCAAACATTGTGCTGGTTGGTGGTGAAATCAAATAAAAACACATTAAGAAGGTCAAGAGATCTAAGTGTCGATGTGACTGGGATCAAATGACACTAGGCTGCTGGAAAGTGGTGCAACAACAGCCAAAAACCAGAGAGGAAGATCATTGCAAAAAGATAGGGAGATGGGTGTAAAACCTAGGGAAACCATTGGTACCCTAATGCCAATGACCAAATAAGGTTTAAGATGGAACTTTGGATGGAAATAACCAATCTTTGAAGATCTAAAATAGAAGGGTACAAGTCTGGAAATATGGTTGGAAGTGTTGCAAAAACTTAGACTTCTTACTCAACTAAACTTCTCCTATAAAGGTGGAAGTGTATTAGAAGCCCTAAGGGGCTAAATTCCACTTCCACGAGTAAATCATATTATATCAAGGCCTAATCTGGATAGGAAAGTGGTTAACCAACCCAGCAGACAGCTCTTGGAAAAACCCAGAAACAGATCTGACAAAATCCTAGAAACCCTAAAAATCCCAAGTATTGACCTGCTTTTAGGGGGATCATACTTTTTGGGCTGAAAGGTGTGCTTTGGATCTCCAGGTCGCACTTTTGGGGTAGAAAAGTGTGAATTCTCCTCCTTGATTCTCGGTCGGAAAGTCTCAGGAAAATTTGTCATCTCTAGCGCAACTGATTCCTGAGACCTATGAAAAAGACCATAAAACTTCTGGAAGTTAGAAATTTGACAAATCTAGGGTTAAAAATCTAGTAAACAACATTAAGAGACTGAAGAAAAAAAAAAAAAAAAAAAAAAAAAAAAAAAAAAAAAAAAAAAAAAAAAAAAAAAAAAAAAAAAAAAAAAAAAAAAAACCTAAGCTGAAAACTGAAGGTCACCCAGCTTTTTGGATCAGAAGTAAAATCCCAGTGGAGTCGTCAGTTTTGTTATAGTGTTTTCTTCTCAAAGGTGTACTAAAAGAAATCACTTAAGGCTGTGGATGACAAATAGTCTCAACAATATAAATGGTTGCTGAAAATTGTAGATATGTAGCAAATGATAGAAACAAAACTTGCCAAAGTCCTGATCTATGCCACAATCATAGTTAAACAAAAAAATGAAATATTAATAAATACGGGTAACTCCAATAATCCAATGGAAACCATATATACAAAGAATAAATTTTATTAAATAACACATGTGAAGGGAACAAATAAATGCTACCAACCCCCCTCTATGGGATGAGTTCTTGGCTATCCTCAAACGTCTTCAACTTTTGTAGAGTTTCTCTCCTCTATAATGTGTAAACCCAACAAATAAAAATTTTGAGCTCAATGGGAACTCAAATGGAAGAAAAATGGTGTGTGACAATGATAATAATCAAAGTTACAGCAGTGAATGCAACAATGAAAATGATCAAAAGTGAATAATGAATGGAAAACCCTTCTATTTATAACAAAATATTGAGTTATCCTCAAATAATAAGAAATAATAAAATATTATTAACCCCATTCTTGAAATAACCACTAGGAATATTTTATTATTTTTGGTTAGGAGGAAAAAATATTTAAACTTTTATTTAGAAATAATAAATAAATAAATGATTTATTTATCATCTCAAATATGGTTAAGGAATAATAAACAATAATAATTTATTTAATTATTCCTAAGGGATTTAGTCAAACTGACAACGAAAAATATTAATTAGTGATTAATTGATTATTCCTAGAGAAAAATAATATAATTAATAATTTATCTATTTATTTTTCATAACTGGGTCAAATATGACAAGGAATATTAATTAATCAATGGTTTAATTAATTATTCCTAGATGAAAATTAAATAAATAGTTATTTATTTAATTATTCTTCATGAGTTTAATTATAAATTACTTAACAAATGTGGTTTATTAAGTAATTTCTTGTAGTGAAAGAAATTTTACTATGGTAAAATTGGCCTTACATCATGTACTTCGATCCATCTAGTACATTAGGCTAGATAATTAATTTTTTGGTGATAACAATCATTGTTCTCTGTTTCTTCCAAGCCTAAGTGAAATTCCTTCGTGTCTTGAAGTTTTATTTTCTCATAATCTGACGCATCCACTTCAAACACCTATCCTAGTGAACGAAGTCTTGTCTGAAGGTAACATGGAAATATTACTGCAACCTTTCTTGTTGACCTTTCAGTTCAACTTGAACTTGTCAACATATTTCAACTGGGAGCATATTTTCCTCATTATGAGATTAAGTTTTTCTTGCCTCAATTCATGATATTTTTTCACCGAGTCTCTACCATTTGCCCATTATTGCAATGGAGTTTTCATCCTATGACTCATGACCCTCACTCGGCTGGGGGGGCATGGGGGCATAGTCTTTTATGAGTTTTACTCCATTATTTGACCGATTCGATGCTTACACGTCATGTGAACAGTAAAACTTCAGTTTCATTCTTTGTTGATCGATTACTCGAGTCCGAAAATGGGCTCCATCAAAACTTTTTACGCGTGGTCATCTGTGTAAATATTACTTTTGTGCATTAGTGTGTGAATTCATTGGTGTGAGTTTTTTATTTTTTGGTGTGATTGGTTGCTTTACACACATGTTTTTTCTGCTTACTTTGTGTTCCAATCGGTTTACAGATGTCGTCAAACCATTATATTGGTTTTGTTGATGGTGCTTGTCATAGCACATGAAACTTGTCTTCCGCAGCTTGGGTACTATTTTCCCCTGATCGCAAATTGGTCGATTTACAAATTATTTTCCTGGGACAAACAACTAATATTGTTGAATACAATGCAGTCATTGAACTAATGTCAGAAGCAATTTCTCTTGGCATTAGAAATTTAGTTGTTAAATTAAATTCACAACTCATTGTGTTACAATTAATTAATCATTAGTCAATAAGAAATCCACAAATTATACGTATGTATCTACATGTTTGATTACTAGAAAGGAATTTTGATTTTATCACATATCAACACATTCCACGTAATTTGAATACATTGACAAATGCATTAGCAAATTATGTTTTTGATAGACATTTGTGTAATTTGTAAAAAACTAGTCATGTCACCATGACACATGAACACATAAGTAGAAATATATATATATATATATATATAGATCACGTTTGTGAGAGTTTTCAATAAAAATCTCAAAAAATAAAGTGTTCCAAGACACTTGTCTTTCAAAACCGACATAGTGAAAAAACAGCTAGAAAGGCTATTTTCCTGCATGATACTCATGATAAAATGAGACTGCTCTAATCACTCAGCCTAATAACTGACGTAGTCTCACAGACACTCTGACAGTATGCCTCTGGTGATAGACATTTGCGTAATTTGTAAGACTGGTCATTTCACCATGACACATGAACACATAAGTAGAAAATAAAACATGCATATATATATATAATATATATATATATATATATCACGTCTGTCAGAGTTTTCAATAAAAATCTCAAAAAATAAAGTGTTCCAAGGCACTTGTCTTTCAAAGCCGACATAGTGCAAAAACAGCTAGAAAGGTTATTTTCCTGCATGATACTCATGATAACATGAGACTGCTCTAATCACTCGGCCTAATAACTGACGTAGTCTCACAGACACTCTGACAGCATGCCTCTGGTGATAGACATTTGTGTAATTTGTAAGACTGGTCATTTCACCATGACACATGAACACATAAGTAGAAAATAAAACATGCATATATATATATATATATATATATAGATAGATATAGATATATATATCACGTCTGTCAGAGTTTTCAATCAAAATCTCAAAAAATAAAGTGTTCCGAGACACTTGTCTTTCAAAGCCTACATAGTGCAAAAACAGCTAGAAAGGTTATTTGCCTACATGACACTTGTGATAACACGAGACTGCTCTAATCACTCGGCCTAATAACTGACGTATTCTCACGGACACTCTGACTGTATGCCTCTGGTATCACAATGGAACATCGTCTATAGTCACATATTCTGGAATCCCATGAGTGATGACTTCCAGATTGCGTTCCATCTCCACCATGGGATTTTCTCCTTCCTCACAGGGAGCATCTTCTACCTGACGTGCTACTCATCATTCTATTGGAGACATACTAGGAGGCCTTTATGGCCCAACATTTGCACATTTATCACAAGTTAAATCTCATATACACTTTCACAAAAAATTCATAAAACTTGAAAAATCCAAAAACAAGTTTTACCTGCATCAGTCCACGTTCACCTAGTGGCAGAGGTATATCTAGATCCCCTCTTGAATATGTGCTTTTGTAAGCATAGTCATCCACAAAATCAGTTGGCAACACAACCAAATAAAAAATTGTGGAGGGAAATGCATCTGTTGGCCCCCTCCTCCCTGAGGCATGGGTTTGCTCCATCTGACTAGCCTCGGATCCTGTGGAGCAGGATCTGGTACCTCTGTCCACTGATACCAAAACAAAGGCACATGCTTCAAAAAGAAAGTAACCATAATCGAACTGAAACCAAATTGTTTCAAGTTTCTTCACTTACCTTTGGTCAGTTGCCTCTTCATATTGGCCAATAACCCCCCACACCAATGGAATACTATTGGATTAAGTCATTCTACTGCATATTGGAATTGAGATTTTGAAGTCTCGTGTAAATCCTGTGTCCTAGATATGTGAGCTATGGTGTATAGGATCGTTCTCAAGGGAATATTTTTTATTATCATTATCTTCACCTTCCCACCCATTTTCATCTCGGCACTCGGGCAATGTCTCCAAATTAGGGAACTGGTTCTCTCACCTCCGGGACGAGATCTGAAGAGTTGAACTCTTTCCCATCTTCTAGGCAATCCAGTAATGAAGTAAATGTATGTTTCTTCTAGCTCCATTTCCTGGTCTCCAATAATGAGGATCTCCCGATCAACATCCCATAAACTAATCAAATAGTGCAAAAACTCATTTTGGGCTCTCAATCCTATAGTTTGGAAGAATTTTAGTGGCCCACAGTTCCTCAAAGCATTCACACATTTTGGATCTTCGGCAGCCTGGTGGTCTTCTACCTCATGGCCTATTTCCTTCCATTCAAGGACCTTGATGCCAAAACCTCCTGTAAAATAACCATTAAACATCAAGTAAATGTTTTTCCATGGATTACAACTCAAAACTTTTGCCCTAAGAGGGAGATTTTTCTCAAAAAAAATCGCCCCACAGTCATCGCTATTATTTTTATTAAACTTGTGATGTCATCACAAGGGCCTTTTGACTCAGGGATGGGGTCCGATCAGAAAACCCACGATAATCTCCCCCACTATTAAAAACTAAAATTCTTCCTTATAGCAAGCAAAAATTCAATAAAAATGCATAAAAAGACAATGAAATGTAAGAGAAAAGTAGAGCTCTTACCTGCAACTGATGATTTGAGAAAGGATGCCCTGGATCTCCCATATTGTTCACCAGAAAAATCGAAGAAAATGGGGTAAAAATTCACTCTCAAACTTACTCCATTGAAGTGGCAAAAATGTTTTTACTTGTAGTCTATTTATAAGTTTTAAACTCATTTTTGCCAATATTTTAGTAATATTTTATTATTTTCCTCGATATCAGTGATATGTGGATATCTTTGTGTAGTTACAGGTACTTTTTGGTGGATACAGTGATTATTCTTGACCGATTCAATGAGTTGTATTTTATCTCTTTTTCGGACTCGTTAAAAATAAACGAAAAAGGAACCCCCCTGGAGTCATCTTTAAGCTCTTTTCTGACTTTGGAAACATGAAAAGATCGTCGAGTACTTATCTTTTCGAACTCGTTAAATTAAATGAATTGACATCATCTCAGTATATGTTTACCCCTTTTTCGAGCTAAGGTTGACTATTTATGAAAAAATTACACCTTGGTCGAGATGATGAAGAGGTTCTCTCAAATATTGTTTTCTACCTTTTCGGGTCCGATGGACAAATTATGAAAAGGGACATGATGGAGTTTTATTTTTCGTCTCTTTTTCAAACTCTCTAAATATGAAAAAGATGCCAAGTTATTCTTCCATTAGACCCATCAAAAAATTTACGATGAAAGAATCGTCACCATGATGATATCGAGTTTCTCCTTCCCAGGACTCGTAAAACTTACTAGGATGGATTCATTCAAAGAATGAACTTATATGACAAGCATATGCTATCCCCTTCATTCTTGTGATAAAAAATAATAGGGGTACTCGCTAGAAATAGTGGGGAAAACTGAAAGTGAAACATCCCTTATATAGGCAGCATGTCGTTCTTGAACATGACACTCTTCTGCTTCTCGTGTCGCGATTGGGATATCATCACCAACCACTTGTCTTCCTGGGTTTGGGTGATCCATTTTTCCTCTCATCTGACTATTCCACTTCATCATGACCCCTAGTCTTATGTTGAGTCAAATGCTACCACACTCCTAAGTCGTGTCGCCAATGTTCAAGAGAAGTCCTATCTAAAGTTCAATACCTATACATTGTTTGACCCTTTGCTACAATCTTGGATCATATTCATTTAATTCCACTTTATTCCTCATTCGTGTCAATAATGGGGGAATCATCATGGCCTTTCTTTGACAAGTCACTTCCTGTCGACTTCAGCTCATTTTCTAGGAAGACAACTTAGAGACTCCCTTTCAGTACCTTATAACTTCCATGCTTTAATGGAAATTTCTTCGCATTCGACGATAGTCTTTCATCATTGGCCTTCGATCAAATGATTCCACGAGTGTTCGACTTTAGCTTCATTTTCACATTCACGGATTGTATTATTGTATCTTGATAGCCATTGTCATTACAAGTGGTTTCTCTCATTCCTGTTAACGGTCCACATCATTGGCTGGTAATCGGGTGGTTTTCTAGCATGTCCGACTTCGAAACATTCATTCACATGTTAGAATTCATACTTTGATCAGGTTGGGATGGAGCGCAAGACCCTCAGTCTTGTCTGATATGACTCAGGCTACGTGGAGTTATGTATTATTCATGATTGTACACATGTTTCTACTATACAGATGGATGTAACCATACCATGGGACTTTATATTTATGATGATCCTTCTCATTCGGATGGTTGTGCCCATGCCATGGATCTTTCTCGTAGCCCTTATTATCCAGATGGTTGCATCCACACTATGGATTCATGTTTTGATATCAGATATGTATATGTATATGTGTCCTTGATTTGTAGGTCTCATGATAGTTTTTGTTCTCGTCCTTGCAAAATCTCATAAAGCATCTCAGCCATCACTCTATATTCTGCCTTCATGCTTTAGGGAGCATCTGTTACACAGTATTTTGTCACACCTCCTGCACTTCCCCATAACATACCTCGAAGTGCTTGAAACATGAACATCATGTAGTTTACTCATCTAGATATGTAGCTCAGGTCCTCCCTAAAACAATGATTGAAAAATTCCTTGATATTTTCCTAAAGGAAATGGCTTTAAAACCCTAATTTTGGCATCATCGCCCCCCCTAACACTAGAAATTGTGATGATCGCTAGTTACACTATACTAGCCCCATGATGCCATAGTGCTTTTGACTTGGATAATAGCAGTGATCCCTAAAACGAAATTTTCCCAAAGAGGACAAGAAACTTCATGATCTAGAGGCTTCCAAAACGACGAGTTGGAGGTTGTTTGGCGTGGATGAGGTCGAGCTCTCTCAACTTGGCCTTTTGGTCTTATCCCTATGAGCTACCTCCTTGAGATGAGGGCCTTCTCCTATCTTTGGAGAGATCCTAACTCCATTCCCCTACATATATATTCATCCTCTCCCGTTCCCAAATGGTTTGTCTTTGGATATTTGCATCCTTATGCTGACATTGTGCCTACATGCTACTCATTTGGCTTGGAGAATGAGTGCTTGGAGAGCTTGAACTTGGACTTGGACATTCACTCAATGAGAGCTTATTGACATCAAGGCTTGGTTGTATGCTTCCTTCTTTATTATATTAATATATACAACTACCGGTTCATTTTCCATAAATGTGTATGTTAATGCATCATTTATCTTAATTCTCCTTGATCTGTTAAGTAGGTTACTTTCAATTATGCTATTTGTACGTGTATTCTTTGTTGTCTCTTGATCTTTTGTGTAGGAATGTAAACACTATGAGCTGTGAGATCGAGCCCGTGGCGTAAGCGATTCGAAGTCTTCAAAAAAAGGAGGATATCGTAGCATCAGAACAAGGTAGGCCATCTTCCTCCTCTTCTATTTTGATTGTAACTTAGGAAAGTGTCTAGTATATTTTCATGTAGGTTGTTATTCCCATTCATTGGGATAGATGGATCATATCTGTCCATAGAGAGGATTGTCAATCATATAAGAGAATCCCAACATGAACCTCAAATATAAATTAGCAACGCCCAAAAAGTTGTAAATCTCTATCAGATTCGTCAAGATTGGCAATCCCAAATGACTTGGATCTTAGGAGGGTCCACATGCACTCCTTGTTCATTAATTATGTAGCCTAGATGTTGGACCTGGTTCATACCAAAGGGTCATTTCTCCAAATTGTCACATAGGTTGTGATGTTGCAGGGTTTGAAGGACCTATTGAATATGTGCCAAGTGCTCTGCCCAACTCTTGATGAAGATGAGGATGTCATCCAAATACAAAAACCACGAACAAGTTGGTGAAAGGCCGCAAGATGTCATTCATAAACCTCATAAAAGTTATAGGGGCATTTGGCAACCTGAAGGGCATGAACAACCACTCAAAAATACAATCCTTGGATTTGAAGGTGGTCTTCCATACATCTGTGGGTTCCATAGGAACTTGGTGATAGCCATACTTCATATCGATCTTGCTAAATTACTTGGCCCCATTGAGCTAGTATAAAAGGTGATCAATTTATGTTATTAGGTATCTGTTCCTGAAAACTACCTTATTTAGTGCCTGATAATCAATGCAGAGTCTCTAGTTCCCATCCTTATTCTATACAAGTACAATTGGGCTCCCACAAGATGAGGCATACATTCTCTATTTGGATTTTACAACACCTCATTAGAAAGATCTATTTGAGGGAAAAAAGTTTTGAATGAAAAACCCTATCATAGGCTTTGGGTTTGCCTCTTTTCCTAACATTGTTTAGTGCCTCAAAATGGATCCAAATGTTTAGGACCTAAAAAACTACCAAAAATAGTAAAGTGTGCTATAAATTACAAAATTTAAATGAAATAGTATTGTTGGGGATCCAAGTGGAATAGGCAAGTGGCCACCAATATCCACTCGGATCAGTCCTCCCCCTTTAGGAAGGAATTATCTCCATTACATAAAGTGGCTCTATGATATTGGGAAACTTCTGCTAAACTTTGTCGCTAGTGAGCCACTTGCCTTGGTGCAAGAGTTGGTCAACTAGGAAAACCTAATACATTTGGATTCTTTGTTGGTAAGTGTTCTTAATTTGTGGTCCATGATTTGATCATTCATGGCCTTTTCAATGCAATATGGGTTGAGCTTTTTTTATGTTAGTTTCTCAGCAATGTCTTATGTGTCTAGAAATGGTGGAAAGTATGGTCGAAGGCAGTCCACATTGAACACTAGGTGCAGGCCAAGGAATGGGGGAATGCTAAGCTCGAAAGAATTGTCACCCATAGCCTTAGTGATGGTCTAAGGCCCATATCAAAGTGGTTGAAACTTCCTATCAGCTCTAATAAGTTGTTCCTTATGCAAATGCAACCAAAAATTATCACCCACTTGAAACTTAAGCGGCACCTAACTTTGATCATGACGTTGTTTTTACTTGGAATTGGCTTTACAAAGGTATCATGAACCTGTTGGTGCATGTCTTGGATGGGTTCAATAAAACTCGTGCCTTTATCAGCTTCATATTGATCATGTGCAGATTATGTTTGTGTAGTCACAATAGGTATTTCAACATCAATGGGACACAATGGTTGAAATTATCTACCCACTTGAACAAGATTGTGGCTAGTAGAGTTATGGAGAGCCTTTCTATAACTATGTTGCACAAATGGGAAACTCTAATTTGATGTTCCTAGATTCTTGGAGTTGTACATGCGTAGTATGTGCATTACCATCCTATCGACAACCTTTATCTAGCCATCAGTTTGAGGATCGAATGCAATCGACTTGGTGAGCTTAGCGTCTAAGAATAACCAGAGACTCAACCTGAATTCCCTTAGGAACTTGCTATCCAGATTTGATATAATGGTATATGGGATCTCAAAATGTACCCACACTGATTCAAAGAAGAGTTTGGCAGTGTCTTTTGTTGTGATTCCCTTCTTAGAAGCCATCAATATTGCCATCTTAGAAAATCTGTCAATGACCAGAAATACAAAGCTGTTATCATGCTTGGTAGAAGGAAGGCCAAACATATAGTCCATGGAGATCGATTCCCAAGGCTAACTAAGAGTAGGCATAGGAGTGTACAGGCCGTGATTTTTAATGGTTGGCTTAGTGATGGCACAAGAAGTGCAAGATATAATATATTTTCTAACATCATGTCGTACTTTTGGCCAATAAAAATACTTTTACAATAGTGCCATGATTTTATCCAAACCAAAGTGTCCTACGACCTGACTGTAATGTGCCTCCAAAATAAGCTTCGCATGCTTGCTTGAATGAACACAAAGGTTCCCTAAGTAGCATAATAATGCATCCTCAAGGTGGAATTTTGGTACTTTCTTGCCATACATTAGCATCTAGTAGGTGGTGGAAAATTTTGGATCATTTTAGTACAGTTGTAGCCATCTAGAAGTCTCGTGCCCACGAGAGTTGAGAACAGTGGTCAATTCCATAATTGGGGACCAACTAAGGAAATATACAACATTATTGGTATTTCCCTTCTTGTATTTAATATTCAAATGGAATTGTTTCAGGTATGTGGACCATTTCTAATGGAGATTGTTCTAAAAATTCCCTTATGTCTATATAAACTAAAGAGGTCAGTGATCTATGTGGACGATCGTCTCCTTCCCCAAAATGTAATGTTTCCAATGTAGGAAAGTCTACACGATGGAGTACATCTCCTTATCGTAGTTGGGGTATTTCCAAATAGTATCATAGAGTGTCTCGCTATGGTATGCCAACAAATGCCCTTGTTGGGTGAGAACGACACCAATAACATAGTCGGAGGCATCTGTCTCAATTTCAAATGGTTGTTGAATGTTTGGCAATATGAGTATTGGCGCAGAGAAAAGGTGATGTTTCAGCCCCAAAATGCCTTATGTTGTGCCTTGGAACAAAAACACTTTGATTTTTCTCCACCCTTGGTAACTTAACTCAAAGGCCAAGTGATATGAGAGATTCCCAACACGAAACTATGACAGGAATAGGCAAGGCCCAAAAAGTTTCAAATCTCTATGAGAGTTGTCTTGGCTAGCCAATCTTGAATGACTTGGATCTTAGTTGAATCCACATGCATGTCTTTCTCATCAATTATGTAGCCTAGATATTGGACCTGGTTCATGCCAAAGGATAATTTCTCCAAATTGGCACATAGTTTGCATTATTTCATGGTTTGAAGGACCTGTTGAATATGTTGCAAGTGCTCTGCACAAATATTGTTGAAGATGAGGATGTTTTCCAGATATATAAGCATGAATGAGTTGGTGAAAGGCCACAAGATGTCATACATCAGCCTCATAAAAGTTGCAGGGGAATTTTTCCACCTGAAGGGAATGACCAACCACTCAAAGAGGCCCTCCTTTGATTTGAAGGTGGTATTACATACATCTGTTGATTCTATAGGAACTTAGTGATAGCCAAAATTCAGATCACTCTTGTTGAAGTACTTGGCCCCCTTGAGCTCATCTATAAGGTCATAAATCTATGGGATCAGCTATATGTTCCTGACAGTGATCTATTCAATGCTTGATAATCAATGTATTGTCTCTAGGTCCCATCCTTCTTCTCTATGAGTATAATTATGCTCCCACAAGGTGAGGAACTTGGTCTCATGTGCCCTTTTTGTAGCAACTCATGAATCTACCACTTAATTTCCTCCTTTTCAAGAAGGGAATGGTGGCATAGTGGTGATGGGTCTCATTAATTGGTTAATAATAAGGCCCATTTGACCTTCCTTTAGCCTATATTTACCTATTTTTCCTCACATTTAATGGCATCTTTTTTACTATTATGTGTTTATTGTAGAAATTCCTTGTAGATTCAAACTGCAGATCGTAATATGCTAAAACAATTGACTTGAATCTACTCTACTCATTAGCGTAAACAATAAATGATTATTGAAATCACGAAGCATAAAAGAGAAAGAATTCAATCACACATAACACAATAATTTTCCGGGGAAATCCACAACTAAAAACCCATGCTATATATATATATATATATATATATTATATATATATATATATTATATATATATATTATATATATATATTTCAATAATCAGAAAATATGAGAAGATTACAATGCTTTTCTCAAGCCCGAGCAACCTATGCACTATCTCACTACTTCACAACTAAGCAAAAACCAATACTTAACCAAATCTACTGCCTGCCAAACTCCTATTTCCTTGTGTGGTTTCCTTGCGAATTAGTCCATATTTAATTGGGAAATACCACAAATATGAGTTGCACAATCCTCATAGGCCTTCCTCTGATTGCATGAACCACCTATACAATTCAGATGATTATACAACTAATAGTACACTGTCCCTGAACTCCAATCTCAATTGGGTCTTTCTTTGATTTGACATGAATATGTTAATTATGAGTGAATATTCATTTTATTGGTTGATCAGTGTTGGTTACGCCCCACTATTGCAGGTTACACCCTACTACTAGATCTCCCACTAATTCCTCGGTCAATTGGAACTACTTTAACTGAATTTAACTCAGTTAAACTGAATTAAATAATTACAACTCAAATAAACTCAACATGGGCCTCTAAAATTTAGGAACCACTCTACATGACTCTAGATAGAATATCAAATCGAAGTAACTGAGCCAACTAAGTCAAATTAACTTATTTAACTATTACAAATTTATATGAGAATTGGAATTACAATTTAATTCCTAACTTAATTCAAGGACAAAATTAAATTAGGATTTTCTTGTTTCATTTTCAACAATCACTCTCAATAAGAAAGGGATTATTGCTACCTTGATCCTAACTTGATCGAATTTTCATTTTGAATGCCTATGTCAAAATATTTGCATCATGTTCCTCTATAGGAATGTACTCCAACAACGTGATTCGCCTCTGCACACAATCTCGTAGATGGTGATACTAGATGTCGATATGCTTGGGCTGATCATGAAAAATTGGATTCTCAGAGAGTTTGTTACAACTATAATTATCACATTAAATCATTGTAGGATCCATCTGCTGACCCGATAACCCAACAAGGATCTTCCTCATCCAAATAGCCTCACGAGTTTCTTGACTAGTAGCCATGTACTCTGCTTCTGCTAAATTGAGTGCAACTAATCTTTACTTCTTGTTGTACTAAGAAACTACTTCTGGCCCAATATTGAAGATTCCCCCTGATGTGCTCTTTCTATCAGATGGACTCCCTACCTAATTTGCATCTGTGAAGCCTTCAAGCTTCACTCCCTTTGTCCATTTGTACCAAAGACCAAACCTAGCGGTACCTCTGAGGTATCTCAACACATGTTTAGTTGGCTTAACCATGGCTTGACTAGGTTGGTTAACTATTAAAAACATTGTTCAATTAGAAAGCCTGAAGAATGAACTAAGGACCACAAAGATGACTAAAGAAGATACAGTGGCCTCCTTCTTTGTGAAGATAGCAACAATTAGAGATGATATTTTGGCCATTGATGAAATTGTTCGATACAAAGAACTTGTGATCACTGCTATATTAGGATTGCCACTGACTTGGGGTGAATTTGTTGTAGGATTCGACAGTTGGAAGGAAGCTCCCACTTTTGAAGAAATATGGACCTCTTTCTATCAAGAATAATTAAGGATATCATTAGTTTCCAATCCTGAAGGAGTGTCAAATGCCTATACTTCTCAACACAGAGGAAAATTCAAGAAATCGAAAGGACTAAAGAGGAAGGTTGACATGTCCAAAGTAGAATTTTATCAATGTCATAAGAAGGGTCACTACAGGAGTGATTTTCCCAACAATCCAAGAAACAAGAAGAGAGAAAGAGATCAAACCAATGTTAGAAGACCTAAAGAAATCCAAACCCGAAGAATCTGATATATGGGACTTACACTATTAAGTCCTTTTCTTGTATTCTTATATATTCTATTTTGTAGGTTTTAACATGTTTTTGGAAAATAAATTTTGTTTTGTTTTGATAAGTTTATAGGTATCCCTCAAGCTTTGGAGGGAGCCCCCAACATCTCCCAAATATAAGTATCTCGTTTCCTTTCAATTTTTTGTTTCATGTACTTATTAAAGTTTTGATTATATTAAATACTAATCACCATTCTCCCTCTCTTGTCTTGATCAAGAAAATATTTGCTATATCCTCAAGGAGTATGGAAGAGGACCTCCCAAGGCAAGGTTTTTCAAGGAACAAAGGTATGCCTTAAACTACAAAACATTGATTTCTTTATAATAAATGTTCATTCATTTGATAATCTATTATTAACATCGTTATTTCTAGCAACATTGAATCATAATTATTCTTGTTTTGGGCAATTCATCACTTGATAAATCTACCCTCCTCATATTCTTAATTGATCTTATAGAACCCTAGAAAGGTTCTCTGGAAAACCCTAACCTAAGGGTATTCTAATGTTAATCTCTGAAAGCCTAAAACTACTTAGGGTTATTGGGAAATACTATTTGAATTTTTTGTTGATGATGTCATGTTTAGGGTCTTGATATGATCATGAAAAACCTAACTTGTTAGGGTTAAAATGATGTTGTCTGAAATCCCGAACCTTTGAAGTTTTGATATGGTAGGTTTGCTTTGCTATGTTATGAAACCCTAGATATTTAGGGTTTGGTTGGGCATATGAGAAAATCCCTTGTTATTTATTTAAAGTCCTAGGAATGAAACCCTAGGTATATGTATGTGTCCATTGGTTGAAACCTTAGCTTGGTTTATGTTTGTATATGTCTAATGTATTGATGTTGTCTAACATATGATGTGTTTATGCATGATGATGAATTCCTAGATATGTTTTTTGACCTAATTATTGATGGTCATAAGTCTTAGGGATTAATATAAGCCCTTGTCTGAGTCTAATATTATAGGATGATGATGTTTGGAAATCTAGGGTTTTTTAGTTAAACCCTAGTAGTAGTTAAGTTCTCTAGTATGTGTGATATGAAAATCTGATATCTATTTATATAATTATTGTTGAGATTGTGAAAATGAAAAATCTAGGTCATACATCAAACCTTAGTAGAAGTTATTCATGTTGTTGAGTTGTTATTGATTTTGATTAAGAGATTGCGTATAAAATATATTTTTTACATGAAATCTTAGTGAGAAATCTAACTTATGAATTCTAAAAGTTGTTAGATACCTTGTATATCTATTTTTGTTTCAATTATTTATAGGGTTTGCTATATGTTGTAGTAGGGTATAAAACATTGAAACCCTAAACGTAATGAAAGTTGTTATATGAGCCTTAATGAAATAGTCTAGGGTTTATAACAAAGTCCCTAGAAAAATGTTGAAAAGTGTGTCTCTCTTGTTTGGGTATCTAATATATAAAGTTGAAATGCTTCCAAGATTTTGATATGGCTAAGTTCATGCTTCTATATTTTTTGTTGCACTTGCTATCTAAGTTGTGCAGGTACATAATCTTCAATATGGTGAAGATGTTTGCAAGAAAAGTTGATATGAATCATGATAATAATGATAACTCTGATATTATGGATGGAAGCCATGAAATATTATCCGATGTCGAAAAATAAGAATTTGATTTCCCTAGGTTAAGAGGGAGCCCAAATAGAAGAGATATTCTTGAGTTTAAGAGGGAGCCTAGATAGAAAAAATATCCCTGGTTGAGAAGGAGAGCATAGTATTGATTGGAGAATGAATTTTGAAGGATATGTTGTAGTATGTGAAGTTGAAAAGGAGAGATTCGGTTAATATTGCTATCGTGTTGAGAACCAACATAAGGAAAACCTTGAAGGTTTGTGTTTATTTATGAATATGTAAAAGTATATTATTAACTGGGGTTGTGTTTGTACAAGTAAATCTCTCGAAGGTTTTGATAGCATGTTGGTTATCAATCAATTTGATTGGGAGAGATTTGTTTTCCTTGATCTAATGGATAAAGAAGTGTTGAGGCTTTCTGAGTGAAGCATTGCCTGGGAGGACATGTGGGTGGCACTTTGTGTTGAGGTCTAGGTCCCAAAGTTAAGAAGGTTGTGTTGGTTATAGAGCTCTGACTTTGGATACACGCCTAGATCCCTACGTTGATGGTTAGCAAGTAAGCCTGATGGTACCTATAGATGTTGAAAGCTTGAGGCCATCTTAGTCCCACTTAGATAGATTTCCCTGGTCAGGAATCTAGTCCATGGCATTGCAGTGCCTAAATTGTTGAGAGACCAATGGATAGATTGACTTGGTCATGAATCTAGTCCATGGCATTGCAATGCCTAAAATTTTTCATGATTCATGTAGTTGAGATCTTCCTTGTACTTGTTTGTGATGAATACCTCCCTAGTTAAGAGGGATTGTTGGAAAATGTAACTAGGTTCGTTCTTCATCAAATGTATTTGAGTCATCATGTAAGGTACTTTTCAAAAGAATTTTTATTATTATTATGACTTATTAAAGCATGGGTTTCATGCTTGGGTCATCATGTTTTAGGTCAAAGTCCCCATTGAGGACTTCTAGGATTTATTTTGAGTTAATAGAGTCATTGTAATTTTAAAGAGACCCTTCTTGGGCTTTTGAATCATGTAAAAAGATTAATTATTGGATCAAATATGAATTATGTTACCTCCACATCAAGTCGGCCCCAAGGAAGGTTATTCAACTAATCCAAAATGGATCATTTGTACCTCCAGATAAAAATTCTTCAAATGCAGGTGAAAGTAGGATTGAGTCAAAATACTCATTAATATGAAGCCAATGGTGCAAACCATGCATAAATCCGAGTTCGGATGAAGAAATTAGAGCCAATTAAAGATTTAGGTCAAAAATTCAATGCCTACATCAGCACGACATGTGGCAACCCAGGAATGAGTCACATGTTCTAGCTGATGTAAGCAGAGAAGGAATGGCATATGCGTGATTGGTTCGCACCACAGTCGTTGGATCATCTGATCAAAGGAGATCAATGCATATCACGTCGAGATATGCAAGCAGGTTATCTTTGAAAACAGTCCCGATGACGTTAATCAAAAGCAGTTAAACTTCTTTGAGTTCCAGTAGGGAAGCGGTAAACATTTCTCACACGCCTCAAAGGCTCAAAATGGTTTTTTAGAAATCTGCATGATTCCACTTAGCGATCGACACGTAGCAGCTTGAAACCGCTTTTCTCGCGTGTTTTTGGAGAATTAACTGACGTGCTATTTGGAGCGCGAGATTGTGTGACAGCCGTTGAATTAAGCAGGACAGATCAACAGTGCAGTTTGTCTAGATTAGTTGACGAGTGGGACGCAATAGCCGTTAGATCGTATGGTATCGGGATCTGCGCCGAGAAAAGGCCGGACGGTCGAGGTCAACTCCACGTCCGTTGTTTCTTTGTTTTATCCTCTGTTTTTATTGTAATCATATTTTTTCACTATTATCGTAGTTTGTAACCATATGTGGTATATTAATACCATAACACAAAAAAAAAAAAAAAAAAAAAAAAAAAAAAAAAAAAATTGAGAGTGTAGTTTTGAGCCGTTCCAGGGGGTCTGGAGGTCATAGTGTCCAAGTACAGTCAAGTGTATACTCATTTTGACTCGAACTCAATCTGAAAACAGTGGTGAGATCCATTTTCATGTTTGAGGCTCTATTTCTGAGCTCACACCTGTAACATCAATTTGAAGACACAATAGAGAGGTCAGCACTGCAAGCGAAAGGACCAGGAGACGTAGCCAGGAAGTCTGGTGAACTCCTTTATTAAACTTGGTTGTGTTGATGGTTTGAATGTGTTTTCTAATTGTTTTAAGTGTTTCTGTTATTCACAATTTTTTCGATCTGTTGCATTAAGTAACATAAGAAATTTCACACATAGTCTATAATACCTTTTTCATTAACGAATCAAGTGGTATCAGAGCAGTTAGGTTTTTAAAGGTTTGACAAGTTTGCGTGGAGATTTGAATGCTTACTAGGTTGAGGCTTGGACGAGGTGAAGGATAACTTGTTGAGGAAAATCCAGAGATTGGAAGGGTCTTTTCATAAAGAAGGATGGTAGATGAAACTCCACTTGGGTCAGAATCCCAATTCTTGGATATTTTCATGATGATACATGCAATGGTGGAAGAGATGTATAATGAGCTTAAAAACGGAAAAGGTTAAGGAACTTCATCACCTAAACCAGAAAAAGGAGCAGAGGAACCTTTTCTTTCTATCCCTCCAGATAAAGAAGATAAAGGAAAAGGAGAAAGGCCTCCTCCATCTCCTCCATCATCACCATCATCGTCATCATCATCGTCTTCTTCTCATAAAACTAGTTCTTCTAAGAAGAAGAAAAAGAAAGCCTCTTTAATCAAATTAGAAGTAAAATTTGATTTTCCAATTTATGATGGAGAACTTAAAGCTAAAAATCTTCATAATTGGATAAGACAAATAGATGTATATTGCAAGGTGCAGAAACTTGATGCAGAAAGGAACAAGATCCAGCTTGCTAGCCTTCAACTTGGAGGAACCGCACTTGTATGGTGCGAAGGCAAGACACAAGCAGATCTCCAAAAACATGGTAAAATCATTTCAAATTGAAATGAATTTGTTTCTGCCATTTCAAAAAAAATTATCCTTTGGCTTATATGCAACAAGCAATGATGAGTTGGCAAATACTACATCAACTAAAAGGTCAAAGTGTTCATAGTTATACTGAGGAATTCCGTAAGAGAGCTTTAACATTAGGAATATCATTGGACTCACCAGAGACATTGTTGAAATATATAGGTGGTCTTCGTAGTTATTTGAGGCATAATATACTTATGTTTAGTCTAACTAGCTTAGATGATGTATCAGTTCAAGAAACTCATCTAGAGGCTAGAGGTAAAAATGTAACCCCAGATATTGGGAAATCATCCAAACCTATTGAAAGCAAGAATAAAGGCAAGAAGAAACTGAAATGGGAGGAGAGGAAAACAAACACTGTGAAGAAAGATAAACCTTCATGCACTCATTGTAAGAAGGAAGGACACGATGAGGCACACTACTGGTCTTTGCATCCAGAATTGAAGCCTAAGAAGTTTGGGAGTAAAGAATGAAAGCATGTTGTTGTTTTTCAAAAATACTTGGGGTCAGATTCAGGTGACAAGACAATGGTTACAGCTACAGGTATAAAAGGTAAAGATTCTAAATCATCTACAAGTACTTCTTCACATTCTGTTGATAATGATAATGATGAGAGGAAAAGGAATGAGCTATTTCATATTAGAGTCATTTCCAAGCATACTAAAATTGATACTTTATTTGATAGTGGGTCACAAGTTAATTTGATTTCTGAAGCAATTGTAAAGAAGTTGGGTCTAGAAACAAAACCTCATAAAAAGCCATATCCATTAGGTTGGGTGTGTTATAAAACTAAGCTACAAGTTATGAAACAATGTAAACTTCATTTTGCTATTGGGTCAAAGTTTGTAGATGAGGTTGAGTTAGACATAGTCCCATTGGACATATGCGGAATTGTATTAGGAAGTCCATACTTGTAGGATATAAAGGCTATCTTCTATCGAACTGAAAATAAGTATCAACTCACTAAGGATGGAATTGAATATATTGTAAGGGCTCATAAACTCAAAGATAACTTCTCTCTCATAAATTCAGGACAGATGAAAAGAATTGTAAATTCAAGTACGAAAAGTTTACTTGTGATTGTAAAAGCAAAGGATATTGATAAATTCGATGCATTCCAAGTTTGTAATCCTAAACAAAAAGCAGATCTAGTTAAAGTTGTTTCCGATTATGATATTCTGTTTCAGGATCCTAAATGGATTCCACCCAAGCGAGAGATAGAACATGAGATTTATTTGCAGCAAGACGCTCCACTACCTAACATTGGAATGTATAGGTTATCAGCTCTAGAGAATGCAGAGATAAGGAAGCAGGCACATGAGTTGCTCGATCAAGGGTTTATTTGACCAAGCACATCACCATGCAGATCACCTATTTTGTTAGTGCGAAAGAAAGACACTTTGTGGAGAATGTGCATTGATTTTAGAGCACTAAATAAAATCACAATAAAGAATCATTATCCTCTTCCTCGTATTGATGATTTGTTAGATCAGTTAAAAGATGCATTTTACTTCTCTAAACTAGACTTGTGAAGCAGCTACCATCATATCAGAGTTGCAGAACAAGATGTATGGAAGACTACTTTCAAAACGAAGCAAGGACTCTATCAATGGATGGTTATGCCTTTTGGATTAACTAATGCTCCAGCTACATTTATGTGAGTCATGAATGATGTATTTAGACTATTTATTAATGATTTTGTTATAGTCTATTTAGATGCTATTCTTGTTTTTAGTATAACATGGGATGAACATGTAAAGCATGTAAAGAAAATTTTAGATGTATTGAAAAGAGAAAATCTCTATGTAAAGCTTTCAAAATGTGAATTTGGCAAAACATCTTTGAATTATCTGGGTTATATTGTAGGGGGTGGTGAATTGAAGATAAATCCCTCTAAGGTCGAAGTTATACCAAATTGTCCTAAGCCCAATACTGCTACAGAAGTTAGAAGTTTCTTAGGGGCAGCACAATATTGGAGAAATTTTATTGCTAACTTTTCTTTGATTGCAACTCATTTACATGCTTTGACAAGTGTGAAACAAGTGTTTCAGTGGGGAGACAAACAGCAGAAAGCCTTCGACACATTAAAAGAAAGGATCAGTACAGTGCCAATACTGTCACTGCCAAATCTTCAGCATCCATTTGAGATCGAGACAGATGCAAGTGAATATGCCATGGGGGCAGTGTTGATGCAGCACAGAAATCCTATATGCTTTCATTCTAAGACATTTACATCAGCAGTAGTTAACTATCCTACATATGATAAAGAATTGTATGCATTAGTTCAGAGTGTTAAAAAGTGGAAACAGTACATAATGGGTAAAGAAACAATCATACATACAGATCATCAACCACTTTAATATTTACACTCACAAACTAAACTGCAACGATCAAGACATTACAAGTGGATGGGTTTTCTATAGCAATTTCATCTGGTTATCAAATATAAGAAGGGCATACATAATAAGGTTGCAGACATGTTATCAAGACCAATTATAAATGCATCCACAATACTTAAGCATAATTAAGCAATTCATGAAAGTTACATTGAACAATATGCTCAAGACACAGACCTTAAAGATGTATATGCAACTTTAAGTCATGGCAAGCAGGTAGAAGAATTGAATTATTATATAAATGACAAACTCTTATATCATTTTGGAAAGTTATGAATTCTACAAACTGAAAGAGTTAATATAATTCGAGAAGCACATACTTCTCTCATATCGGGTCATTTTGGTGTAAGTAAAACAGTTGCACAATTACAAAGATTCTGCAATTGGCCATGAATGAATGAGACAATTTCTAGATATATTAAAGGATGTACTATGTGTGCTACAATCAAGCTAAGTAATAGAAAATTATGCTTGTATACTCCACTTCCAATTCCTTCTCGTCCTTGGCAAAGTGTTTCCATGGATTTTGTTGGTGGATTGCCAAAGTCTAGAAAGGGTCATGATTATTTTTATGTAGCTATGTATAGGTTCAGTAAGATGTGTATTTTGACACCATGTAATAAACAGGTCATAGCTGAACAAACTGCAAAGTTGTTCTTTCAAAATGTATGGGTTCAATTTGGGTTACCCACTTCTATTGTATTTGATCGAGATTCTCGATTTGTTGGGAAATTTTGGTCAAGTCTATTGGAGTTAATGGACACAAAGCTAAACAAGAGTATAAAATTTCATCCACAAACAGATGGTTAGACAGAGGTGGTCAATAGGACAATGATATAGTTGCTTCGAGGTTATTGTAGCAAGCATCCAAAACTTTGGGATGAGCATTTGTGTTATGTGCAGCATGCTTACAACCATGCAAAACATTCTTCTACACAAAGATCTCCTTTTGAGACTTGTTTTGTTTTTATACCAAAGTCTCCCTTGGATTTTGTCTTTGGTAAAGACATAACAGTTGATGGACACAGTGATGTGGACAAAGCAACCAAGTTCATTGAACAAATCTAGGAAATTCACCAGGCAGTACAAGAACAACTAGAAAAGAGCCAAGCAAAGTATAAGGTGCAACATGACAAGCATCGAGTTGAGCATAGTTTTCAAGTTGGTGATCAAGTCTGGTTGTCTATCAGCAAAGAAAGACTACAAGGGGAAGGTAAAAAGTTAAAACCAATTAGATATGGTCCTTTCAAAATACTGGATAAAACTGGTGAAAATGCTTTCTGCCTAGATCTACTAGCCTACATGCAAATCTACTCTGTCGTAAATGTTGAAAACTTGCGTTAATATGAACCTTCATTGGTTGAAGATCCCGAAGAGCAAGGTTAGCTACCTTCCATTGGAGATCTATTGCCCAAGTATCTCAATGAGTTACAAGAGGACACAGTTCTAGACAGGAGGATAAGAACTTCACGATGGGGAAATGTTGAGTACCTTCAGGTTGGACTGAAAGGTACAAATCCAAGTAAAGCACGATGGATAGAGAATGGAAAAGTGAAGGAACTTTATCCTCACTTACTCAATAGCTAAAACCAACTTTTGGTAGACCAAAAGCTTCTAGTGGGGAGGAGTGATCCAAAATGGATTCATTTGTACCTCCATATAAAAAGTCTTCAAATGCAGGTAAAAGTAGGCTTAAGTCAAAATACTCATTAATACAAAGCCAATGGTGCAAACCGTGCATAAATCCAAGTTCGGATGAAGAAATTAGAGCCAATTAAAGATTTAGGTCAAAAACTCAATGCCTACATCAGCAGGACATGTGGCAACCCGGGAATGAGTCACAGGTTCTGGATGATGTCAACATAGAAGGAATGGCATATGTGTGATTGGTTTACACCACAGTTGTTGGATCATCCAGACAAAAGAGATCAACGTGTTGTACCTCTAAGATAGTATTAGGTCAGGCTACCAATGCCAGAGCATCTAAAATAATTGTTTTGGGGGTTTTTGGTTTAAGTTTTTGGAAGACAAATGAATTAAGACAGATGTATAATTGAAGTAATTAATCCTTTGGGGTATATTAATACTTCAGCAAAGGGCTGTTATAAAGAATTACACAATGATATAGATCAAAATAGTGGTGAGTAGAAGACAACAAATATGATTATCACAGTTTCCAAATTGTAAAACAGAACAATCATAAGTTGGAAAACCTTTTGAACTACGTTCTGAAGATTCAAGGCAATATACTTAATGCTTACACAAGATGCTGATGATTTATTGATTAGAGTGGATTAGCTACACAAACAGTTGCATTAATACAATCTCTTAATAGATGATCACTTAAGGAGCTTATAAGGATCAATTGAAAGTCTAATTATTCCTACCTAGATATCTCTACAAGTCACAAGCATATGAAGAAATACAAAATGATTGAGAAACTGGAAAAACTTACAGGATAACACAAACTGTGCAAGACCATATTCAAAATCCTTTGCTTTCTATTAAGGTTCCATAAAGACCGATTACATCAAGTGTTTGTAAAAGCTTCTTCAAAGGTAGCTTCCAGGTTCAAAGTAGTATAAACAGTCAAAGACTTTTACAAGCAGTGAGCTATGAATCTTGAACTCCAAACTATTTACAACTCAGGAAGGGAGTTATTTATAAAACAATAAAACTACAAATATCGTAAAATTGTTTAAGATTTATTCAAGGAATGGAGATGATCTTCATGTCAAGAAGATAGGGGAAGTTGTTTGAACTTCTTCTTGTTGTCCCCTTTATTCAGGTTGTGTTGGCTTTTTGTTTGATATTTTTCCCCTTTAGCTAGTGTGTCCTCTACGCTGGCGGATTTCTTCATTTTGATCTTTTTACTGATATTCTTTAAACTCTGTTAATATCCTTTAATCTGGCTCAGTGACCTTTTGACTGTGCATTTCAAGTTTTACTGTTGTCTTCAACAGTAAACCTTCATATTGTCTTCAAACTGTTACATAGGCTTTTGTTTCTTTGTAAGCCTGAAATAGCAGTCTTCCCTACAAAACATAGAACTTATTAAGAAAAACATGGTGGCTAAGGGTCTTTAATGGCTCTGCCAAGCTTGAAAGACTATCGGAGGAGTCTGGGGCATATCGGAGGCTAAATGATAACTACAATGGTCGCAGAGGCTTATTGGGTTGTGCTGTGTAAAATAGGCGTAACAGAGGAAAGATAGTCTTGCTTTTTGAGTTATCAGACGAAGGTGAACAATGGCAGAGCAAAAGAGCAACGCGAAGACGATTAATTTATGGCGGAAATGGTTTAATTGTGGTTAAAAATCGTGATTAGCAATAAAAATGATGCTTTGGGTCATTTCCGCATTTAAATCGAAAAATCGATTTTACACAAAAAAATCTTCGCAAAACATATATTGCAGACTTGAAATTTTATTAACCTGAGCGGATAACAGCATCAGGTCCAGGCGGATATCGCTTATCACAATCGGAGTTGGCAGGTGGGAGGCCCATTACAAAGTACTACAATAGGGAACAGACGCGACATAACATTGAACTGTATTATATATTGGGTCGGGTCCGGGCCCCTTATCGCATATCGGCGATCGCAACAGCGAAGGTTTATTTTTTATAGCAGGACACTGCGATGGAGGCGGATGTGATGTGGGATTAGGTCAATATATATTGTTTTGGGTCTGGGTCCCATCGTGATCGGAGATCAGAGTCGGGGATTGCAATAGGCGGAGGGTTAAGCTTGAGCGGGGACTTGTGTTATCCGTCGATGCTATTTTTCAAATAATACACAGTTTTATTTTAAAACTTATGTATATGCATGTTTTTAAAAGCCCACGGCTCCACCGATTTGCAATGCGATATTTTTATATAATGCATAGTTTTTATCAAAACTAAAGGGTTTTCAGGATATTTTTAATAAGGAGCTATATTATATTTGGGAAAAGGAAATTTTAAGAGATTTATTACTATAAGGTTAGTGTTAATATGAAAACATGATTGGAAGGGAAAATTTTATGTGAAAAGGGGAATTATATGGTAAGAACGGATTTTTCATGATGGTTTACTTTTCCTAGGTAAAAGGGTTTTTACCATAGGAAAAGGGGTTCTTATGGAATGAATGATAATGAATATATGAAGGGGAAGTTAGCAAATATATGAATGAATGAGGAAGAGAAAGGTTAATAAATTGACTTGTAGTCCTTCATTTGCTTCGTGTAACTGTCTCATGAGCATAGAAACATGATAAATGTACATTTTTTCCAATCAACCATTAAACTTCTGCAACCTTTCTCAACTTACCCTTTTCTTATCCTATCATTTTTTCTTCATTTAATGGGTGCATTTAAGCTATCAAACCCTTATCCTTACTTCTTATTTAACAAAAATAAACTATCTAAATCTACCCTTATAACTTCCAAGGGCTCAGATTGGTTTTAAAATTTATTTATCAAAACCTGAGAAACCTAGCGCGCGCGAGCGCCGCCTGCCACCTTCAGCCTTCTGGTCTGCGCTCCCACTCTTCCTGATGGCTCCTCCGGAGGCTCCACCGGAGGAGTCTGCACAACAACAGGCTTTCTCAGCCCTTGTCAGCTCTCTGCCGCCTCAACGAGACCGCCCAGCACTTTCAAAATTTGTAAAAAAAATAGAAGGACTTCAGGAGGTTTCCCTTCCTCCAACTTTGCCTAGATTGGCTACTCTAGCTTTGGCCGAAAAGGGTCTGATCGAGCAATTCACTGGTCTTTGGCCCTTACCTAAAATTGTTCAGAGGTGGGTGGAAAGAAATTGGTCGGAAAAAATCCAAGGGAAAATTGCCATTAGATTCTGCGGGAAGGGCTACTTCACCTTTCACTTCGAGACAAAGAATGACAAGGATCTGATTTTTCACAATGGACCATATTTTATGGACTCCAGAGGTCTGTACCTAAACAAGTGGACGCCAGATTTCGATCCATAGCTTGACATTCCTAAAGCAGTTCCTGTTTGGGTTCGTCTCCCACATCTCCCATTACACTGTTGGGGATATGACTCTATGCGAGCCATCGGAAACGCAGTCGGCAAATATATTGACAAAAGCGAACCAAGAGACAACATGCAAGCTTGCACACGTATCTGCGTCGAGGTCGATCTGGGCAAAGGACTTCCAGAAGCTATCAAGATCAAAGTCGATGAATGGTCACACATACAACAGCTCGACTATGAACAGATCCCCTTCAAATGTAAGGTATGTCATGAGTATGGTCATTTTGCTAATCGTTGCACTAAGATTATTAATGTAGATAATAATACTCAAGATCAGCAATGGGAAGTGGTAAAAAAAAAAAATCTGCCCCTAGTCCCTCTTTACCCAAAGAACCTGGTCCCTCTTCTCTTAAAACCTCTGCCCATATCCCGTCTCCTCCACCTTCCCCTCCTCATCTATCTCACTCCCCTGTTCTTGAAAATCCCCTTCATTCTCCTCCATCCACCAACCCTTTCCATGTTCTTTCCCTCCCTGAAGATGACCCTTCCCCCTCGATCCCTTCCCCCTCAATCCCTCCTACCCAGCCCTCCTCCCCTCTTGACCAAACCTCCTCCCCTCATATGAGTGCCCATCCCCCTCTCTTTATTGAACCTCCCCCCCCCTAGAATTACCCGTAGCAACTCTAAGGATCAGGGTTCCTCCTTTGATGGACAAAAGAAGCCGGGCAGAAAGACTATAAAGCAGCACAGGGATGAAAATGCGCAGAAAGCCATAGCACTTGGTCTGCAGCATCCAATAGAATCCTACATTCAGGCCCCAAAAGAACAAGAGGCAACAAGCAAAGACAAGGGAGGCAGAGCACCTTCTCGAAACATAGGTTTGAAACGATCAAAATACTCTCATGGAACAGCAGGGGACTTGGGCACCCTGCTAAAATCAATGCTCTAACAGACCTTATAGTGCAGGAGAAACCATCCATCATATTACTTCAGGAAACAAAGCAAAGAGAATCAGAAATTAGCAAAATCATTGGAAAGTATAAAAATTACAGAGGAAGCATATGCGAAGCAAGAGGAGCTTCTGGAGGAATTACTACAATCTGGAATCAGAATGACTGGCAATGTGAAGCTGAGATAGTCGATCAGCATTGGATAAAATCAGTCCTGAGAAATAATAACAGCCATCAGTAGATTGTCATCTTCAATGTATATGTCCCCAATCACTACAGGGACAAAGGAAAATGCTGGGAAATTATTAGTAATCACATCATGGAAGGAGATAACAACAATACCATAGTAGGCGGCAACTTCAATTTAATCTTGCATGCAAATGAAAAGCGAGGGGGGAACTTTCTGCCAGACCCATTCAGGAATCAAATGGAAAATGTAATGCACATTGGTGACCTGATAGACATAGCTCCAAAAAATCGCAAGTTCACATGGAGCAATCGAAGGCTGGGCAGTCACAATATTATGGAGAGGCTGGATCGATTCTTGGTGAATATTTCTCTTGTGTCAACCTTTTCATCTGTTAATTCCACCATTTTGCCTTTCACTGCCTCAGACCACTATCCAATTACCCTCGACTTGAACACCCACTGCGCCCTTGGTCCGCTGCCTTTTAAGTATAATCAGATTTGGAGCGATCAACAAGCTGCCCGAAATATCATTCAGCTCACCTGGAGGCAACATATTGAAGGCTCCCCAAGCTTCATATGGGAGAGCAAACTGAAGAACGTGCAAAGAGCACTTAAACAATGGGCCAAATTGTACTACAAGGAGCCAAAATAGGAAAAGCATGAGTTAAAGCACCAAATCGCTGAACTCCAGTGCACAATCGAGCAAAAGGATTACTGCCATAGTAAAAAATTTCAAGAAGAAGAGTTGTACAATAAACTGAGAAAAATTAAAAGGCAGGAGGAGGAAAAATGGCGCACCAAATCAAGACAAGTATGGTTGGAAAGTGGGGATAAGAACACGTCATTCTTCCATAAGCAAGCCACCGCTAGACAAGTCAGAAATACCATAACTGCTATCTCGGACAGCGCAGGGACACACCATGTGGAACAATCATATATTAAAGAAGCAGCTACAGAGCATTTCAAGGACCTTTTAACTGAGGTGCAGGAGGAAGAATCTTATGATGACTTGTTACAGCATTTGCATCCTAAAGTCACATATGATCTAAATAAAAATTTGACAGCAGAAATAAAAGAGGAAGAAATCGTTGAAGCAATCTGGAACCTCCATCCTGTTGGATACCTATACCAATAAGTTTCATATTTCATGATTGGCAAAATAAGGGCCAAATATGATCCATTCTTTGCTGTCACAAAGGTTCCATATTTACAAGAAAAGAAGGTGTATATAGGCCTGCATTTTCACAAAAGTTTATGGATGACCCAACAGTCTAATATGGATCATGCCATGTTTTCAATTTATGTTGTAGAATAGAGAATGAAATCTGTCCAAACTGTTTAATCTTGGCAGATCATTAGCTAGGTAGAGAAGCTAAGGTTCCCAACCGCTTAATCTGGGACCTTGGGAGGAATAAGGGTAGTATTAGATAGGAAATAAAAGCAAAAAGCCAATGAAAAGAAAAGGGCATACAAAGGGTTTGCAAGTCCAAGTGCACCCTCCAAGAAGGAACAAAAAATGTTAGGAGAACTAGTTGGGTAGGTAGATGGGGTTGCAGAAGTGGTGTCTCTTTCAAGACCAAAGTTGTTGAAACACCTACAGGAAAAGCAACACACTGGAGCATGACTAACTCCCTTGTTTTCATTTGTATATCACTCATTACTAACACCCTTTCCCAAGCTGTACAAAGAACAGAAGTTTATATCTTTGTCATATTCTTGTGGCCTTAAAAGCCACATTTCTTGTGCAAAAATCTTTTCATTTTGATCTACTCTTGATCCCAAGTTATTTTCAAAGAAAACTTGGATATACTGGTCCTAATCCATATGTTCCCCCCATATTAACAACTAACTCTACTATTTTAGCTCCCTATACTCCTTTATCCCTATTATTATAAACACCATGGTGTATAAACCCCACAATGTATAAATATCCCCTCCTTGGCACTATAGCCATAATGTTCACTCCCTGGGAATTGAATTAACACCTAGTTAAGGTCAAGAACCCATGTTCCACCTTTTCCTCCATCTCAATCCATTTTCCTACCCAATTGCTCCATTTCTGCCCTCATAAAACCATTGAAAAAACCTTTTAATCCCCTAAAAACCACCCAAGGGCGGAAACATTATTAAAATATCCTTCTCCCGCCTTATCCTAAGGTCGGGAGCCAGCTATTCCTGTTTATTGAATAAATCCATCAGACCCGTCTTTCCTATAGTTCTACCTTCATAAAAATTTTGCACACAAATATCGCTCAAAATCCGCAATTTGCACCATTTTCTAATGTTGGCCGACCCAATTACATTTTGCAAATGAAACTATAAAAACCATTGAAAATCATTCGTCGCATGGAGGGTCCCGCCGTCGCGTTTGCCAAGAAATATCATTGTTTAAACCCCGCCCACGCACAGTTACAGCCCGCGCAACTATTCCGCCCGATGATCGTCTGATGGTGGCCCCCCCAGATCTACGGTTGGCGTCGATTTCGGCAAAACCCGACGTATGACCGTTAGCAACAGCAGAAGTTATCGCTCGTGCAGCTCCGTCACCCGACAGCCGTTGGATCGCGCGCCTCCAGATCGACGGCTCACATCAATATCGGAGGACCCTAGACGTCTGACAGATACCTTCCGATATCTGTCAGACGCTTACGTCACGCGGGGACAGATGTCGCGCCCAAGTTCCATCGGAGCCCCCTCTGACAAATTCCTTGCCGTGCAGGAGGGGGCCCGATATGGTTACACCTGTCCTGCCCACGTCCCCGTCCTGCTGTCGCGCACGTCACCACCACGTCCACTCACCTCGTCCCTCATTCGCCCACCTGGCCGCCACCTCATCGCCCCCGTGAACCGGTCATAGGCCGCCACGTCACCCGATGACGTCCTGCTGGCGTCATCCAACCCGGTCCCCCATGCTGACGTCATCCAAAAAGCGCGCCAATAAAGGAAAAAAGCCATATTTTTTCCGTTTTTTTGCAATTTTGTCATTTTTCTCATAAAAACACTGCTCCGCTGTCTGCATGCAATTCACGACGACCGTTCTACCAGCCAGCCCGCGACCATTTTTAAAGAATCAAGCGCGCTAACCCAGCTATTTCTTCAGTCCAAGCCATTGTTTAACAGGTATTTCACCCTTCGTCCTCTCTCGAGCTGGTTTTTCATAATTTCTGGTAAAATCCACCATAAACAAGCATTAGAGTGAAATTCGACCGGTAAACCAACTGTACCCTACCTTTGTCGAACTATTCAAGATTGAATTGCTGTGGCAGAAACCTTCTATAGCTTCAAACACTGTCAAAAACCCTACCCTGTTCGCGCAATCGTGAACTCACTGCATTTTCCCAAAGTTATCCAAGGAGGTCTACCACTCTGCATAAAGACCTGCTCAGGAAGCCCAGCATTGTTATACTTGACTGTGCACCAACCCTGTTAATTTCAGTCCCCCTCAATTTCACTGTTTCAAGTAGCAGACCCGGCATTTCAAGAATTACTTGGGTCAGACATGGATACCCCTACAGTCCTTAATGTCACTCCTTTGAATGCTCCTCAGAGAGAGCTAGACTGGCAAGATTTGGCAGACCTAGACTACCAAATCTCGGAAGACTGCCGATCCGGATGTACATTTCATATTCACCTGCTAAATGAGTTCAGGGCTAGGCACAGAGATGGAACAGACATCCTAGGCATTTGGGAGTCTTCCCTCCCAACTTTTAAAATGCCCCAAGTCACACAGTTCCCTGACCTCATCTACTTGTGTGCTAGTTGTTATGATCCAATACAGAGGGCTGTAATGAATCCCCAAGGCGAAGTTGTATTCTATACCACCCCTCAGGCCATCAGGGATATGGTTCAATTCGCCCAAAGGATAAACTGGTTCCTTTATTCCCTGTGGACTTTAATCAACTCAAGGGACCAAGATACTCACAGAGGCAGAGATCCTGAAATTTAAATCAACTGTTTATTAGCAAGTCGGACACAGTGCTGCATCCTCCCATCTTTGATGATTACCTAAATCAACCTTGGATGGACCTGTCCTATATGATAAGCTCGTACTGGGGTATAAATTCATTGGAGTTTATAGAGGAAATTGCTAGTTCATGATGACAATGTTCACCCCTGGTAAGGCCCCCATCTGCTATGACATATGCCACATATAATCTCTGACAAGATACATGAGCAATTCTTTGCACTTATTCCAGAGAGAGGGTGTTCAGATACACCTCATATATTTATCATCTTATTCTGTATCACCAACATGAAAAATTCCTTTTGAATCAAGAGAACTGGATTGCAGCGGAACCCAGATCAGTGGTATTACTGGAGCTCAGTCTTCCATTGTGCGGCATATTCACCCTATTACATTATTGTGGTTTCATAGATTTGTTCATTCATCCGGGCCTATCTTTGTCATGACAGGAAACCTCCTCCAAGACTCTCTGATGAAATGCAGAGGATTCTGCAACTGTCCACTGCCTGCAGCATAGGAGACTGGTATTTTTACCAGCATCACACTGTGATTAGGATATATGGGTGTGAGCTGCGCCCATTCAAGTTACCCAGATTTGTGCCCATGAGGCTCTTTGCCCTGGAGTATTTCAGACAATTCGGCAATGCCGATCAGATCCATTTTGCAGGAAAGGGCAAGAAGGCACAACTCAAAGTTAAAAACCAGCTTGGTCATTTTATTCTAAACAAAAGAGAAGGATGGAAAGAGGCAGATAGGATGTTGGAATGCCTTGGCCTAACACCAAGCTTCCCCTGGAAGCCCTATGACCCCAATGGCTTTATATCTTTGAGAAGATTGAAATACAAACTCTCTAGCTATGAGCATGAGAGCAAGTTCCATATATTGAGACATGCCAACCAGCCAAAGTGGAGGAAAAACACCTTAGTAGAGCCTGTATCTCAGGAAGAGCTAGTTGAGAGGGCTAGAAGACATTTGTTAAAAATGGCTGACTTGGAATGTCCTTCTCAGGTGCCTGCTCTACCAAATCCTCACACAACAGCACCAGCTTCCTCATCTGCAACACAACAAGAGGCAGCACAAACTTCAGAGCAGGGACAGGACAAAGGAAAAGACAAAGAAATGGAAGAAGCAGAGGGCCAACAGGGCCAACAAGACCAGCAGGGCCAACAGGACCAACAGCAACCCCAGCAACAAACTGATCATCAGGATCAAGAAAAACAAAAAGCAGAAGGCCAGGAAGCCACTCAAGAAAGAGCAACCAATATGGCGCCTCCTAGACAGGATTCTAGGGTGGACTCTTCTATCCTCCAAACCCCTTAGAGGGAGGACACCAGCAGAAAAAGAGAGAGGGAGACCCCCCTCACAGAAGGACCAGATAAGAGGCAGAGGCTCAACCCTTTCTCAGAAGAAGAAATGCAAAGCCTAGAGACCTCTGCTAGCTCCTTGCATCAAGAGCAGGACAAGGCAGCACTTGGGGAGGTCAGCTCCTCAGGACAACAGCAGAATACAGCTGCAGGCATAAAGGAGCAGTTCAAAGACGCCAAAAGGAGGAGTGAGCCAATAAAAATTCGTTCTATAATCATTTATTAAATATGGCCCCTCCAAACCAACAAAGGCTAATGGCTGCCTTTGATGTGCAAGAAGGCAAAATGACTATGAGCCATTTTGCCCCTACAGTGCAGCAACCTCAAACAGCTACAGATTACATAAGGACAAACTTAGAAGTCCTTGCAAAGGACATCCACCCCATGGACCAGATCGAGCTCCACAAGCAGACGGGTGAGATGGTCTATGCCACTCTGGCAGATAAGACCTTGATAAATTACAGGCTGCAAAATAGCTTAAATAACACTGCAGCGCAGCTTGAGTTGGAGAGGGCATCCTCTCAAGCTAAAGACAACAGAATCAAGGCATTGGAGGAAATAATTATAGAATTTGGGCATGATCCCAATGACGTAAAGGCAATACAGCAGGTCCTTAAACTGAGGGATGCAGATATAGCTGCAATTAAGAAGAAAATGAAGATCCCCCCAACTCTACATCCACAAACCGATGAAGTCGCCCAGCAGAGGCAAGAAAAGGATGCCACTGCATTATTAATGACTTTATATCAAGAGCTGATGGACACACAGCAAAAGCTGCAGGACACAGAAACAACACTAGAAGCAGCACTACAAAGGAGAGAAGCAGGGCAATCTTCCAAACCGCCCACAGAAACAATAGACCTTGAGGAAACCCCTCAAGAAACCATCCCTCCAAAGCAACAGGCACCAGAAATAATACCAGCCACTACAGCACCAGCCACTACAGCAGCAACAATAGAACAAGCTGAGAGCCTGGACATGCTAAAGCTAAGGCAGGAAATTCAGGTGCTAGAATCTCAAATGTCAGAACTCAATCAAGCCAAGGAAAGCTTAGCAAAGATGAATGAGAAATATGATAAGTCTAAGAAAAATGTGGCTGAGAGGGAGAGAGAAGTAAAAGCTCTGAAGAAGACAATTGCACAGCTAGAAAAAGAGCTAAATTTTGAGAAGGTTACAGCAGAGCTTAAACAGGTGATTTGGACTGCTATTGGGCAATCAATAACCAACCAATGGGAGTACATTGATGCCATATATGAGCAAGTGGGACTCATTGGCAGGGCAAGAAAAGAACTGCAAAGAGCAAGAAACTCCCTAGGCAACATGGAAGACCTTGCCCCCAGGATGATTGAGGTCCTCAACTATAGGACAAGTTCCCAGCTGGTGAAAATCAGAATTGGTAATAGGACTGAAACCATTTCCCTGATCAAAAGAGCTACAACAATGAAAAATTTAATCCAAACCCTGGACAGGAGAATCCAGGATATGCAAGCGGATATAAACAAGTTTCAGAACAGGTTCTCAGCCCTGCAGGATAGAGGGCTCCCCAACTTGCTAGAATCAGGGAAATTACTCTCTCGCGAAAAATATATCAAGAGGGTAAGCACTTTTGCAGCAATTCAAATTGCTGAGACACCAGGAACATCTTCAGCAGGCCCAGTAACAGGGCAAATTCTTTTTGAAAAATTAGATAATTTGTTTTTTATTAGAAATGAAGTATCACATCTGTTTGATGAGCCCCCTCATTTCTACAAATACACAGAGGCTGATGAGACCTTAGGGTCAATTTTGAGGCATCAGCTTCCCCCTCCAGACACATGGCAAAATTTGATAAAGTTACTTTTAAATCAAAGTTGAGAAGAGTAAATCTTTTGGTAAAAGGTTTATATTACATATACAGGAGGGCAAAAGCCATAACAGAAAATATGAAGACGCTGAGCCAACTCAGCACAGGTACTCGACATCAGCAGCAGCATCAGCAAGCACAGGTGGCAGGGCCAAGAAAATACAAAAAATCAGAGTGGCAGAGCACTTCATTCTACATTTATGATAAAGCCGCACAGCCGACTCCGCAGCGCCCAAAGGTCAAAATCTATCCTGACAGGAGTTAAAGGCTTTTAAGAGTCATTTATATTTGCAATTACTTCTCATCTACTCTCTTTGTATAAGTGTAAGAGATATTTTCCTCTCAGATGACTCAATACCTGAGATATTTTTGTATGAAACCTCTATATATTCCCCCTCGCGTTTGTTTAGAGGGGTTGGACTCAGGATGTAAAGAAGCTCTCGTTTTCTCTTCTCTTTCTCTTATATTGTAAAGATTCAGGCAGCTAATACAAAGAACAATGGGATTTCTTCAGATATTGTCTCTCATGATGACTTGCTGGTGTGTGGCTTAAAATTACAGGATTCCCGTGTATTCCATGGCTCAATAAGTTTCCTTACTCCTTTTTGTTACGATTATGTTTGCCATACTTTCTTGTATCTCTCATGTTTCCCACATATATTCAATTCTCTGAATAGCCAGGAAAAATAATAACCCAGGATTTAATCTTTGATTACCCTGAGTTCAATCCTAGCTGTTTGTATATGTTTTCTTCAGTTATGGTATTTAAAGAGTAATTCTTCAGTGCTACCTTTAATACTGTATCATCACTAGAGAATGTTATTTCAGGAATTCAAGAAAATTGCTCCCAGATAACAGACCTCTTTCACACCACTCAACTTAAGTAAAGAATTCTTCATTGCTTTTTGCTAAGTTGTTTCCATTTTCGCCTCTCAATCTTTATAGTTTGTTTCACAGAATACATACAGGCCCTGTATTTACCCCCACACTTCAGTCAAAACCTCAAGGGAACAGTAATTCAAGACCCCATTGCCCAATGGATTAGTTACACCTAAAGTCAGACATTAAAAGCTATCAGAAGCATCCTCCCAACCAAACACAAAAACAACCAAAAATTTACTCCATAACTAGCCTAAAACCTTCACTAAAAGCAGTGACAAAACTGATAGAGAGAGCCCTCTCTGACTACAGCTGGGCTAGAAGCTGTAGCCCAAAGATTGGTTAGTGGTTACCCCGGCCGTATTCTCTCAGGAGTCAAAGAGAACAACCTGGGTGTTAACAGATGTCTTTGTCTATAATCATCTTGGTGTCTTCATAAATTAGCAAACTTGTAGACACTCACTCAATTGTTGCTCCAGTTGCGCTTCCATCGATGTCCTTTGATCGTGCTCTCTTGGAGGCCATTGATCCTAAACTGTTGAAAGATGGATGAACACCTGTTGTATCTAGAGACATGGTAACATGCATGGCAAGAAATATGTTAGTTAAAACCAAAGCAAACTTGAGGGATGGCATGCTACATTCTTAGGGGTTGACTGACAAGGATTGCGCAATTTTCACTAAGAGGCTGGGAGACTGACTATCGGAACTGTGCAGAAGGTAGTTTGGACTGTTGGGAGGCTGTTTGACAACTGGAATTGTGCGATACACAATCCAAACTAGCCTATTGGGTGCTAGGATTGTGTAATTCACAATTTCAGCTGGAAAGTGCTACAGGCCCAGGGATTGCATTGCCCAATTTTCTGGGACAACAATCACTGCCACTCAGAATTGCACAAGGCAAGACTAGAGGGAAATCACTAGCCAGAATTTCACATTTTCTGGGAGGAAGGAAGATCCTTCCCTCTCAGAATTGTGCAATGTTGTCTTGGTGAGGCAGAGACAGGACCAAGGTTGCCCAAACCCACCAATGGGCAACTAAAAGCAAATGAAGATGTGAATGCATGGTGATACTGAGTGTAAGCAAAGGTGAATGATCATGCATGCAAACAGTGAATTCAAGATTCAGAAAGCAGAACAACATCCATGTGTATGAGATGAGTCGCCGAATCGGCGACCGTTCGTGCAAAACAGTGTCATGCATGCGATAGCAGTGAGATGCTAACAAAAACTGAAATGGTGCTTTACAAGCTAATATGCATTCAAATGAGAGTAAGTTTCACAAAAATCAAGCAGACATCACTCACACAAGACAAAACACAAAAAGTGATAGGAATGTTGCAAAAGACAAGTTAAGCGGACTTACTCGAAATTCGCTAAGTTGGATGTGTCGAAGACTCCTAGATGTGTTGTGGGATGTCAAAGCTCCAAGATCAATGTGAAGAATGAGATCTAAAGCATCAAATAAATAAGTTTGAGGCTCATGACGCGCATGCCACAAATCTAGGAGAAAGCGACACTTGGAGGAAAGTTTCTAAAACAATCTTTGCATGTAACCTCCAGTTGATAAAAATAGCTCCCTAAAATATAGGGATGCTTTTTGCATGTTGCTTTTTGCAATTTCAGGAAAAATAAGCTCATGCATGCAATTTAAGTTTTCTCGGTCTCAGGTGGAATCGATCAACCTGAGGGCACATGCAACAGCCTGCTTCACTAAGGGGAAATTTTGTGCAGTTTTTGGGAGGAAGTTGGGCTGGCTGTCCAGAGGGATTGCGCAATTTCTGGGAGGAGCAGCTGACTACTGCCCATAATTACACAATTTTTGGGCTGAGCAGCACTGTTGGGCTAGATTGCGCAGTTTTCACTGGGAAGGTTGTTTAACAGGATTGTGCAGTTTTTGAGCCTAGTAGGCTGCCAGTAAGATTTACGTAATTTCTGGAGGGAAGGTTGGTTCCCCTCTAGAATTGCGTAATTTCTTGAGGGATTTGCTCAGCCAGTAGCTAGACCAAGTCTAGAGTAGCATCCTGTGGGGGGAGTGAAACAAGCTATCATGCATAGGCTAGAAATTTGCTCATGTACATGATAGTGCAAGACATGCTGTTGAGGATGGTTGGTAGGGAGGCTCCAAAATGAAGCTAAGGCAAAATTTTGGAGGGTAGTTGTAGCTGCTACAAAAAAGTTGTATCAAAATTCTTAGGCCTTTTTAATATAAGGTCTCCACTTTTGCGACTTCAATTGTGTGGGTGTCATAGACTCTTTGCGAGCGTGAAGACCCAAGTATTACTATTGATAGAGATGGATCAAGGGATCACCAATTTGACACATTAAAAGAATCAAAATGTTTTGGATCATTCAAAACTAGATATTGTTTCATTTTTAACTTTGAAGCAAAGTAGTTTTTTAAATCAAACCCTTGCATGTTTTGAGAGAGAAAAACAAAAACAAAGGTGGGAAGAGGGGAGGAGGTAGTACCACCAATTTTAGTTTCGAAAACAGAGATTGGAGTTATAAAAAGATATTCTTCAATTAATTTCTGAATTTTTTTCAATTCAAAGAATTTTGGAGCAAATTTAGTATGTTATTGTCTATATTGATTTTCATATTTGCATACATAAAAGAATTGATTGTTGATTTATTGCGTTTCAATAAATCCAAGAAGAAATTGATTGAATTGGTGCTAGTTGATAACAAATCACATTGTTTTAAAATTGTTTGAGAGTGGATCTATCAAAATATGTGATTTTCGATTTTTTTTAAGTAGATTTGTGGTTTATTGGGTTGCTTTTGGAGTATATTTAATGAAATCTATGTGTTTTTGCATTGTTTTGTTGTTTTGGGGGGTGGGGGAGGGGGGCGTGTGGTGGTGGGTGTGCGGCTTTATCAAAAAAAATAAAATCAATGATACATGGGTATTATAGTGGTTTAGAGCTAATACCTAGGTTTTCTTACTCCAACATTGCATGTTGAGGGAGGGAAGAACAAGTCTTTTTTCTCCATTTGAACTATTTCTCTACTTTTTTTACTTGTATCGATGCCTTGTTTACCAAACTTCATGCTAAAAGGAAGTGATATTTTCTCTTACAAGAACTATGATACATGGAAGAAACATATGTTGCTCGTGTTTTCATAAAATGTGCTTGGACACTATTGTCCTAGGTTATAATACTCAACCTCAAGTTGCAAATAAAGACTAACATAATTTTGATGATCAAGACAAAGAAGCAATAATATTGCTTAATTTGTTCATAAATAAAGGAAATGTTTCCAACTGTCTAAACAACGAAGACTTCAACGGATATTTAGAGGCATTTGAAAAAGTTGCATGAGACTTCAAAGAAGCATTGAACCTTCTTCCTAAAGAATATGTTTTTTTCAATCACAATGGTTGAGAATGTATAATTATAGGAGCATTTACTCAAAGATCAAGGATATTAGAGAATAGTTCTCCTCCATTGTCCCAAAGATGGAAGACCATGGTATGGCCACAATCATGTTCAAAATATTACCATGTGTTTACGTGCACTTTATTGGAACCCTGAACATCGCCAATATGGATGTTGACATGAAGTTTGATTAACTATGTAATACCCTCTTACAATGACATAGATGGAAGAAACAATTCAATAGAAATAGTGGGAAAATGATTTCAAAATAGGCCTGTGTAGCCAATGTCAAAGGTTGAAGGCAAAAATGGTAAAAAGGAAAAAAGGCCAAGGTAGAAGTGAAAATACAATCAAGAGCCAAAAGACCATTACCTACCATTATTGTGGCAAAGTGAGCCATATGAAGAATCATTGGAGAGAGAGGTTCGTTAATCAAAATATCAACTAGGGAGGGCCTCTATGGAAGGCTCATGTCACGAAGCATATAGGAAAGAATAACTTAGCATTATTTTCATTTGTGATCAAGAAGCATAGTATTCAACACAAGGCATCTGCTTCGCACATTGATTTTGAACAAAGATACTAGCTTAACGAGAACAAACTTGACCAAGTTTTCATTTTTCTAGATATCACATTTAGTGCTGATTTTTATGCTTGTCTTGAAAAGTGTCACTGCAACATCACCCCTTTTTATTTCAGGGTTAAATTTTCAACATTTTTCAACCATGAGGGGGGGAATGAAACCTTCAAATACTAAATATAACAATAAATAAACAAACAAAAAAACTTTAAAATTGAAAACTATATTAATAATAAATTAAACTTTAAAAATAATAATAATAATATATATACACTCAACAAACAAACAAACAAACAAAACTTAGAAATTTAAAAAATATATATATTGAAAATTTATTTAAATTCAAAATTAAAATTTAAATAAATAATTAAAAATAGTGAAAGGGTTGAGGGGTGACGTTGAGCAACACCCTGGCCTTGTTGTGAGTCTAAGTTTTGGACTCATAGCAAGGTGGGGTTGATTGTGGCCACACAATTCCGTTGGCCCTTGGACACATAGCAAGGTAACACGATGTTGGGCATCTTTTAAATAATAAATAAATAAATATTTTTTTAGTCTTTATTTGCAGCTTAAGGTTGATACTCTATTTTTTTAAATGTCGTTGTTTATGATGTTTTTACATTAGTGATAATTTTATAAACAATATGTGAAAAAAATAAATGCAATTTTAGTCTCCCATTAAAAAGGGGGTCAAGTTATCTTAGGTTAAGATTTCAAATGTGCTATAATTTTAACCTTAAAAAATAAATCGTTCTTGGTAAATTCACTTTGATTTGGGCATTGAATTTAAAATTTTTAGTCTTGATATTTTATCTGTAATGTCATGGTCAAAAAATGTTGGAATTTTAACCCTAAAAAAGGGGATGTTGCGTCACAATTTTTTCTTGTCGGTGTGTTTTCTCATATCTTTCATGGTCATGATATTTGGTTTTGATTTCCATAGCAAAAAAATGTTGGAATTTTAACTTGACATTAAAAAAGGGTGATATTGCATCACCACTTATACTTATTGGGGTGTTTTTTAATGTTTTTACACAAAAATATTGGTTTTTGGAGCTAGAGTTCTCGTTTTGAGATCACAATTATGTTTAAATTGGCAACTTTGTTTCTAAGACAACATTGTTGAAGAATCTAGGACAATTATATTTGATTAGATTCTTCTTAGCATGATAACTATTTGTGAGGTATTTTATCTTTACCTTATTAGCACAATATTTTACTTGATATCATTAGTGTGTGTATTTATTACTTCATCAAATAGCTACCAAAACAAAGAGACGAGAACACAAGATGTTGGCATTCTGCCAGGAAACCTCTTCCTCTTGGAGAGGAAAACCTACACAAAATTCTTCTTATAGAGATTCCAATTGACGAATACCAAGACCATGACCCTTAACCTATAATGTCGTTCCAAGATCAAGACACCAATCCTCTTCTTCCTCATTGTTGAGTTCATCATCACTGCACCACTAAGATCTTCCGTGTTGTTGTCATCACTGAGAACGTTAATGTACCTCTACTGAGATACTCATTATGAAAATGAGATCATTGCTTTTGCACTATTACTCCATCTTCACATAGATCATTATTGCGTCATCTCAACTACATCATCATTACTATGTCGTCTTGTTGCACTACTACAAAGATCTTCCTGAGACCATGATTGTGACTATACTTAGATCATGATTGTGTCTTGATGATATGTCGAGACTGTATGATCCTATCTATCGTAGATACATCAAGACTGTGACATCAAGGTTGTGATTGTGTATACATATAAGTTGAGACAACGTGTGACTGAGGTTCTTCGTATGCATGTCGAGACTGTAACTTCCAAGATAGTAGTCACTGAATTCAAGAAGAGACCGTGGTCATGAGACTGCTATATTTCACTGTGATCCTCGCCGAAGATAGCAAAGGTATCCGAAGTCCTCTTTCCCACAAGAATTCACAGAGAAACCCGAGATTATGTGTCATTGTGCTTGCCTAAGATTTCAGATATCTTATGCGAAGATGTTAATGTGTTTATCACTGAGATCCTTACTGTGCCATATAAGTTTCAAAGTGATCCAAAGGTATATCCTCCTGTGACTACTCTAGTTGTGTATTTATAGGTGTTAGTCCATGTATGCAAGTCGATGTGAACTTAGTGAACCGTTGCATCCTTTTATTGAGACGACATGTCATTTATATATACTTTGAAGTCGACTTTATTTTCTTTCACATCGTTTTTCTTGTATTCTTCTTATTTAGAGGATGGTGCTTGTCTTGGAGGGCTACTTGACACTAGGTTAACCCACATTCATGCTCAAGAAGAGATTTTTAACATGACTTTGATTCTTTGACTTTCCTAGACCTATGGAATGAGAAAGAGACTTATTTGAATAATTTACAAAAATAATATTTCTTTTTCTTGACAAGTACAAAGATCAAAATTACATTTACAAATACCGAACCTAGTTACACTTTTCTTCAACACTCCCTCTTAACTAGGGATGTATTTACAATGGTACTTGGTCATTCTCATTCTGAAGAATTTCTCATAAGAAGAATCAGATTGGTAACCCGTCTGTATAGCATCATAGTAACCACCATTGTTTAATATACCAAGGCCTTGAATAACATATCTATCTCTAATAAGATCAGAGCACAATGTTGGCAAGACCAATGATTTATAGACACCTTTATCATGGTCTCTCAAGGTACATACCCACCCAGATGTTCACTGAGTATGACCTTCTAGGACTATTCTTATCTTGGGTTCCCAACCCTCAAAAAATATAGGTCCTCTTGACTACTCTTTTCTTTGATTCCCTACACATCCTCAAAGAGCATCGGATGTCATATGATTACCCAACCCTCCATTATTTTTACAAAGTGAAGACAATAATGTTGTGTCTATCATGTGTCTACATTTTCATTGATGGCCTTCACCTAGACTTACGGTTGTTAGTCCTGGTCTAGTGCATGACACAAGAGATAGAAAATACACAATTGTCACTCCATTTTTAATCAGGAGTGATCTAATCCAAGCTCCCTCTTGATCAAGGACCTGTCAAAGCTCCCTCCTAGCTAGGGACTCTTCTACACATCAGCAATTTCTTCTTCATGGGTCCTTCAGCTGCTTGATCAACTTCTCTCCTTGATGTCATGAAAAATATTTGAGCTTCTTTCTTGTAGTGAAACAACCATCGATCACTTTCCTCCTTAGTTCATCATGTCATTCCTTTCTATTTATTTTGTGTAGCATCGAATGTGCTCTAGCCATGAAAATTGGTGGAGAGGCTAAAGCACATGAGATATCCAAGACCCAGAAATGGTTTGGGAAGATTCTACCCAGTTAAGGAGATATTAAAATAATTAATATTTTTAATGGAGTTACTAAGTCTAAACTTAGAAAAAATAAAATATTAATGGGTATTAATATCAAACTGGGTTAGAAGGCTTTAAAGGACATGGATCAAGCCAAATCTAATCTTATTCATTGATTAGATATGTAATTTCAGTCGTTGAAGAACCAACTAAAAAGTATAAGAAGAGGCTTGAGGGTCAGTTGGAGAATACACCAAAGTGATCAGTCATTCAATTTTCTAGAGAAGGGTCTGCTAAGAAAAGTCAAATCAGTGATCAGTTTGTAGTGAGGGGCAGTGAGTATGAGACAGAGAGGCATATATAGTGTCGGAAGACCAGCGCAGAGGTAGAGAGGCAGACGCAAAAGCTAGAGGGAGCCATGCAAAGGCTAGCAGAGACAGCGCAGAGGTTAGGAGGGCATGCGTTATCCATGCAAAGGCTGTTGGAGTGACGTAGAGAGCCAGAGAGGCTGCGAAAAGCCTCAGAGAACTGACACAAGGGGTTTTCAGGATAACGTAGAGGCCAGAAGGGTTGACGCAATGCTTCAGTTGTGCTGGAGAGGGTTTCGTGGGGCAGATTTTCTGAATATCTGCTTCTGAATAGAGAGGTATTATTTCCAAATCGTTTTCTCTATCGGGTGAGCCAGTTTGGCACCCAGTTGTACTCAAATAGACTGCATAATAAAATAACCCTCATAATTGTTGCACTGGTTTTCCCAAGTTGGGTTTTCTAAGGACGAGTTGTCCAAAAATAATGGTGTCACTCGTGTGTTTGTTATTTCTTTAATCTATTGATCTATAGATGGTTGAGACTGTATTGTGTTTATTTTGATATTTATATGTTTAAATAACTTGTTTTTAATTAACAAGTAGGAGAAATAAACCAGAGAATACAGATAAAATATCTAACGGGTAATACTAAGAAATTTCAACATGGTATCTGAGGGTGGTTGCAAATCACAGGAGAGTTAAAGGCACCAACTGAAGCAAAGCATTTGTAGCAAAAACAGTTGTCTCGAGTGAGAAAATTTGTTCCTTGCAGAAAGCGGCAGAGAAGGGTTGACACAAAGGGATTGTGTCATCAGTCTGGGCCATAGAAAGGCAAGCACAGAGGCTAAGGAAGGCAGAAAAAGGCTCACGCAGAGCCATGCAGAGACCAGGAGGGTTGATGCAGTTGGCTAGGGGAGCATTTCAGCCAATGTCGGGATTTCACAGAGCTTAGAGGCTCAGTTCTTCAGTTGTTGGGGCATAGGAAGTTGTGGGAAGATTGTGGGGAGTGAAGCTGGTGGGGTGTTGTTGTTGCCGAGTCAGAACAGTACCTAACGGGAAAAACCAAGGTAGAGGGAGTTATTACCTAGGCGGATTTCTAGCCAAGAAATCTAGATCAGTGTTGTAGGTGCATAGGAGATCGGAGAGGTGTGACTCGATGGGTTGGCAGGGGGATTTCCAGGAGGGAAATCGAGACTCAAAGGGAGTCTAGCAGAGAACTTATAGACGGGAAGTAGAGACTCAAAGGAGTCGAAAGGAAGAGCAGAGAGATGGCAATGAATGGACTAAGGGATCAGGACAAGCTGGACAGGGCATCCAACTTTATGGTTTGGAAGGCCAGGATCCTATCCATTCTAGATAGACATCGCATCAAGACCTTCGCCTTGAGAACATTGGTTATCTCAGTTGAACCGGCTAACAATGAAAAGTATGAGGAGGTAATGGCCAAGGTGAAATGCATCATCCTTGATGGGGTCAAGGATCATGTGGTCCAGCATATTTCCAAGAAGGAGACGGCAAAGGAAATGTGGGATGCCTTGAAGATGTTGTACCAGCATACTTCCGTGAAGAGGAAGATGTTACTAGAGAGTCAATTGTGGTCATACCATATGCACAAGGGGGAGAAGATAGATCACTTCCTCGATAGATTGAAGAAGATCTGGGACAAACTGACTTCCATAGGGGCCATGCTAGATCAGGAGCTAATAGTGAGGACCACTATAAACGCAGTCTCCAAGGAGTGGGAGACATTCATCCAGATCATTCTCGGCAAGGCAACTCTTCCATATTGGGAAGAATTATGGGCGGCTCTTCGACAAGAAGAGATCAGATGGTTGTCCAAGACAGGAAGTAGTAGTAAAGGAGTCTGGATCAAGAAGGAAGAGTAAGAGGGTGCAGCTCTAGCATCTGTGCGGAAGTAGGAGAAGTGGAAGAAAAAGGACCTCTCCAAGATAAAGTGCTTAAACTGTGGGGAACTAGGGCATTACGTGAACCGGTGTCCAAGGAAGAAGAATAAGGAAGAGGTGTAAGATTCTCTCCTAGGGTCCTCTAATAGAACTAAATTTCTCTAATTTCAAATACAATAAAACAGGAAATAATTTATTTCTAACTAAACATTTAAACAATGATAATTTACCATTAAAATTTATTTCCTATAATTAAACAGTGAGAATTTCATTTCAATCACTTGCATGAGTAATCTATAAATAGACGAATACTTGTTTCGATAGCCCGGTTGAGATGCCCCTGAGATCTTGATCTTGATAGGATGCTCATCTTGACTACCAATTGGATTTACCTCCCAGCCAACTAGGAAGTATTTCCTAGCCCAGGAAACCTCCACAGGTGCCCTAGCCCTCTGAGCCCAAGTCCAAAAAGATGTAGTGTTTCCAAAATAAACAATACTCTCCTTCTCTCCCTTCTCCCTTCCCCACCTTACTCTCAAAACAAATCCTTCAAAACCACAACCAAACCAAAATCAAAAGCAAGACCAAGGATCCCATCTCCTCCCCTCATCCTTCCCCTTTTATGCCCCCTTCTCATCTCCACCTCAACCACCTCTCATTAATGTCATAACTACCCCCTCATACATACATTTGACTTATCTTTTCCCAAGTAAATTTGAGAGGACATTTTGGGGATGAGATATGAATATATAATTTGGTAATTAATTGGAGAGGACCATGTCTTCTCCCAAGTAAATTTGAGAGGACATTTTGGGGATGAGATATGAATATTTAAATTGAAATAAATGGAAGGAGGCCATATCCTATCAAAATTTAAATTTGAGGAGGTAAGTTGGGAATTGAATAATAACAAAATGTATATCAGTAATAAATTTACAGTGTCACCAATGTAGGTATGTACCAATATTTCTTGATAATTATAAGTCAATATCTTAAGGTAATTTAAACACTAGTAAAATTTGCATGATAAGATTAAGTAGGGCATTACATACACTCCTTCAGAAAACTTCGTCCCGCAGTGAGAGTGTAAAAGATACAAGGAGTTCGAAGCAGTTTGGAAATACGGAAAAAAAAAATAGAGAGAGAGTTATAGCAATAAAATTTGATAATTCAGACAATGACATCGTGTTCCATCAAGAGTCTCCAACTGAACTATATCCTCCTATCCTTCCTGACCTACCTACTTCCATTCCCACCCTATCCATCCTCTACTGCTATATATAGTGGCATCGGCTATACCAATCTAACCACTGATAAAACCAATATGGCATAAGCATTGACTATATCGACCTAACTTCCCCAACAGGCAACAAGTAATCGTCATCACACACCTAGGGGAGCTTGTCCACCACTGCCCTCCCACGATTCCAAGTTTGGAGGTTACACAGTGGGAAATACCTCCACCCCTCCTCACAACTAGGGTTAACACCCTAATATGGACCACACTACAGTGTATGTTGGATACTTGTCATCAAATAATCTAGTCAGGTAGTCTTGTCACCTATCATTCACATTTTACCCATGTCATAAGAGTGCATATCCAGTAGATACAAAATTTAATAGAACAATGTACATTATACCTTTCCTCATGGGAGGTCTCGACTTTCCCCCAATGGAAGAGTAGATCTTGGTTATCATATAGTTCTTTCCAATCTGCAGGTTAGCTCTCATTCATTCATTTATATAACAACAAGATAT
>APFE031130791.1:586-29982 GCA_000404065.3 Pinus taeda
AAAGTTATAGCGAAAATGCCACGATGACCTATTTGGAGCAGCGAAACCCTAGAACTTGGCTCTGATACCAAAATGTTATGAAACCAGCTCAAGAAAAGATAGAAAAGATAGATCAACGCCTTAGAATTCAGCCTCTTCGAGGGGGCAACCTCCTTTACATTACATAAATGAACAATTCTTGGATGATTCAAATGACAAAACCTCATTTTTATATATAGGAGTCTAAGGAGTCACAATATAACCCAGCCGACCTAACAATAATAATATAAAGCCACAAAAATAACAACAGAGGGATTCTATGGGGCACAGTAATAACAATATGGGGGAAATAGGGGCACAACAATATTAATATGGGGTATAACTACAATAGTAATGAGGTAATCACTAGTATTATAGGGACCCAACAGGGCGTTTTCTCTTATCACAGCCTTAGAAGTGATAAAGGAGTCCCCACAATATGCCTTTACCCAAGCTTAGAAATTGAGGTAATGAACAACAACTACAGTGAACAAGAAATATTTCCTCCACAACTGAAATTTGACCCTCTAGACCAGTTATACACTCAAGAGATCACTGTGGGTCATCCGAGATGTAAAATTCATCCTCCAATGGTAGAAATATGACCCAAGCAAATGAAAAATCATCTAGCATCAAAGATGAGGAGATTTGATCTCCTTTCACTTCAAGAAATTCTCGTTCCAACTGTAGAAATGCGCCCAACAAGGAAAGGAAGGGATTCAAGCTCTATTTAGGCTCTAGAACTCATCTAACGGCACCAAAAATTCGATCTCCCTTGCGGCTTGCTCAGAAAAATGATAAATTTGGCTTAGCTGAAGATTCAAAAATCAACACTCTGTTTTGGATTTACAATTTGCTCAACAATAAAGATGCGCCTAGGTCAGAAAAGATTTTGATCTCAACTGATGGTGACAACGATTTCCTCCTGGGACACGATCTCTTGGGTCAATTGATTTGGCTAGAAGTGAAATAGAAACTTGGTATGAGCGTGATTAATGGAGCTCGGCCTGTGTTGAATCAGAAGGACTCCTCCTTGCTTGAATTCATCTAGGGAAAATTATGTTGGATCGGTCTTCTAGAAGGAAAGGAAATTCAGAGAAAAACATACTTAGCCCTTGATTCTAAATACTTTCAACCTCCATTTTGTAAATAAATTTAGCCCAGAAAATTGATGGGGAAGTCTCAGAAGAAATTTGCAACTCCTTCATATGAATAATTTGGCCATTACCCTTCAGAAATTGATTCCTCTTATGGGCGTGGCTCTGCAGTACTCAATTTGGCAAGTCAATCATGGAAATATGTGAACTGATCGATGGCAATGTCAACTAGCATGGATTTGCAAATGAGGATGTTACCTCCCCTCTGGAAAATTGCGATCTCTATCACAAATTTGCAATGTTTTATTAATGGAACTCATCCTGCCATATACACAGACTCGCTCCTCTGCTCCTTTTAACAAATGATTTCCGAAATAAAATTTTAAACCTTGAATTATGAATGGCTTTGATAATAAATTTCTTCGTGACCTTGAAAATAATATCTCGCGACTCCAATTAATAATGATTTTGTTGGCATTATGATACAGGGATTATCCTTGATGGCAACTCACTTAGATGAAAGATCACAGTACAACAGGTTAACAGCAAAGAATTACATATCAGTCTACACAAAATGAAGAAAGAGAGGTATACGCAGGTTCACCTTGACCAAGTTGCGTATACACGCAGGTTCATTGACCACAAGTAGCGTATATGTACACATGCACTTTCACAGGAGGAAAAGCGCATATACCTTGGAAATCTAAGTTTTTGGTCTGAAGTATTTGGTCCATGGTATTTTGATCCATGGTATTGATCCAAGGTATCTAGTCCAAGGTATTGACCCTAGGTATTTGGTCCAAGATATTGGTCTTAAGTGGTTTCGGTCCATGGTATTGAGAAAGGCCTAAAACTATAAAAGGGGGAGAAGATCATTAGGCCAAGGTGTGAAAGTATCGAATATTTGATGAAGTGTGAGATCTAGCATGCAAATTATTGGCTTATGGTGCTGTGCTTGATTTGAATCAGGGATGAACCTTAGCAGTTAATGGAGAATAAGATCTAATTATGGATCGAGATCTTAAGGCTTGAAATGAATTATCTTTATATGGTTTGATCATGTTTATTCTAGATCTATATACTGACGCATGTGTTGTTCTGTAAATATTATGATCTGGGTATAACTAAAGTTTGGAATAGTTGCAAAATTATAAATTAATATCTGCAGATATATCCGCTGGTTGGATTTAAGAAAAGCGCATATACACGCAGGTTTGACACATGGAAGTAGCATATATCTTATAAAATATGTTTCAGTTGTTTCTATTTACTATTGCAGACTTTTGGGTTCTGGTTATTATATTCTGGTGACAGTATTCTGAATGATCAGATTGATGGGTTGGTGATTAATTGATTTGATTGTGGTTGGTTCAAAAAGTGAGTGGTTGATACAGATGTATTTGATGATTGAATTACAATTATGATGTTGTTGATGGATCTAGTTTGAAAATTTATCAAACGTGGTCTTTGGAGGAAGAAAGAAGGTCGTAGCCTTCTGTAGGTCGCATCATACGTACTAGTAAACATATCGACTAGTACAAGAGTTAGGGGGTTGTAGCTCCCTTCCAGGAAAAGCTGGAGAACAAGAGAAGGTTGTAACCTTCTGCAGGTAGAAGCCTGCGTACTGGTATAAGTCTGCACCAGTACAAAATTGTAAACAAATTTTCTTATTATTAAAAGAAAATAGAGACGACAACAAGTGGTTTTCACCCACATTGGGTTTCCACCTTATATCTTGGTGTTCATGTGTGTTGCTTATGTGTGATGCTTTATTTTGCTTTTATTGCACTGTCTAATAAATTTCTGATATACTGGTTAAAGTTCAATGCATGATAAATTGGGTAAATCAAAAGTTCTCTGCATATATGCCGATTGCCTTAAGTACAGTCACGTATACACGCTAGTTCACTTCGTTGAAGTAGCGTATACAAATCTGTTTGGAAAATTAAATTATTGATCTGATAATACTGATTCACCCCCCCTCAGTGTTATTTCCAACAATTTGTATCAGAGCAGGTCCTTCAGAAGAAGCTTGATCCCTTGAAGGGAGATCCATCATCATGAGTAATCAAGAAAGCATGGGAGCCATCAGACCACCAATCTTTGATGGGAGCAACTTTGTTTATTGGAAGATAAGAACCACAACTTATCTACAATCACTTGGAACAGATGCTTGGGAAATTGTGGAATGATGATATACATTTCCATCAACAATTCCTACAAATATGGCAAGTAAAAAGCAATATGAAACTAATGTCAGGGCTGTCAATACATTATTGGGAAGTCTGTCACCATTAGAGTTTGTCAAAGTTATGCAGCTCAAATCAGCCAAAGAAATATGGGAAAAAATCGTTCTAAGCTACGAATGAGACTCTAAGGTAAAACGTGTTAAATTGCAAACTCTCATAATTCAATATGAAACTCTTAAGATGCACAATGATGAAAGTATAGCTAGTTACTTCTTACGTATAGATGAGGTTGTTAATTGGATGAAAAATCTAGGTGAAGAGATAAAGGAAGTTACCTTAGTTGAGAAAGTTTTAAGATCCCTGTCTACTAAATTTGAATCAAAAGTATTTGCCATAGAAGAAAAACAGGATATACAGACTATCACTATGACACAACTTCACGGAATCTTAACTGCCTTTGAGATGAGAAAAGGAGGCCCATCAGATATGAGAGAAGTCGCATTTAAAGTTTCAGCAAAAGGAAAGGAAGAACTCAATGAATCAAGGCATATTTCAGAAGAAGAAGATGAAGTAAACTTTGTCAAGAAGCTTCAACATGATTCCAGAAGATTTAGAGGTAAACTACCTTTCAAATTTTTTCCCTGTGGTAGAGTCGGTCATTATGCTGCCAAATGTCCTCATAAAGATAAATATGATAAAGGGAAGGAATCTGCAAAATAGAATAGAAAACAAAGTGTAAGTAAAAAGAATTACCATACTCATGAAAATAGTGATGGTTTATCAAATAGTGATGAAGATGAAAATAGTAATGACTATAGACTTCTAATGGCTTATGAAGATGATAATTTTTGGGATTCTTTAGAAGAAGATGACCTTCATGAAGAAATCTCTAAACTCAAAATTTGTTTAGAAGAAAAAAATATGATTATAGATACCTTGACATACCAACTTATTGAAAGAAAAAAACACAATGAAAAACTAGAAATGTGAAATTGTGGGTCTAAGAAAGGATCTTGAGAAAACAAAAGCTCTCAATCTTAGATTTGCTAAAGGATCAAAAACCTTAAATGAAATTATCAAAGTGCAGCGTTCTCCTATGATAAAGACAGGCCTTGGATATACTGAAGAAGCATTTCAATCACAGAAGATGTCAACCTCCACTAAAAGCTATCTTGATGCAACAAAGAATAGTGAATAGTATGACAATCGTCAACAAAGGCATAAAGCAGATCACTAGATAAATCAGGCTCAATTTACTTCAAGGATGAACAGAAGCCATAACCAACCTCAAGTAAACCATACTCAATTTGCTTCAAAATGAATATCAATAGAAACTACAATCCCCAGGTCAATAGATTCGATAATCGCAGGAACTTCTTTAATGGTCAATGTTTCTCATGTCATAATTTTGGACACAAAGCTGCTCAATGTGTTGCTTACAAGACCATCATGACTAGAGAAGCACGAAATCAAAGGAATATGACAGGGATCAAGAAAAGTTCCTATAATAACTTTTCTCTTCTTGAAAATGAAATAGAATGCTCAATCTGTAACAACTTTGGCCATGAAGAATCTGAATGCAGGAGTAAATTTTGGCAAAAGTCTCAAAAGGAGCAAACTCCATTAAATCCCAAAATATGGAGAAAAAAAAACCGCAAACAGAAAGATGTGGTATAGCCTTGTATGTAGAAGGACAAGAAAATCAGTGGTACATCGACAGTGGATGCTCAAAGCACATGTCAGGTGACAAAGAAAAACTCCACCCATGCAATGCCTTAGAAAAGGAAAAGAATGTCTTATTTGGAAACGACATTCCTGCTGTCATAAAAGGTAAAGGCTCTGTATTCTTGAAAGAAAAGGTTAAAGCTGAGAATGTTATGTATGTTGATGGGCTAAAGCATAACCTATTGAGTGTCAGTCAAATGTGTGATCAAAAAAATGAAGTAGTGTTTTGATCAAATGGACGTGTTGTTTGTGAGCTTGATATAGGAGAAACCATGATCAAAGGTACAAGAACTCCAAACAACCTGCACATACTCAAGGGAGGACAACAACAGTGCTATCTAAGCAAAAAATGATGAAAACTATGGCATAGAAGATTGGGACATTGAAGTTTTTCTCAAATAAGAAAAGCATGCAGATTCCAGGCTGTTCATGATCTTCCAAATAACATCATTCCTAAAAATACAATATGCAAACCATGTCAATTCGGTAAGCAAACCAGATCTCACTTCATGGAAAAAGAAGGGTCAACTAGTAAGCCTCTTGAACTTGTTCATACTGATTTATGTGGACCATCAAGGAAAAAGTCGCCTCGTGGAGAATAATACTTTATATTGTTCATTTATGATTTTTCCAGAATGTGTTGGATAGGTCTTCTAAAGCATAAAGATGAAGCATTTGAAAAGTTCAAAGCCTTCAAAGCTTTGGTTGAAAATGAATCAAATCGCAAAATCAAATGCCTCAAATCTGATCGAGGAGGGGAATTTACCTCGGATGAATTCTTTGACTTTTGTGAACAACATGGAATAAAAACGCAGTTCTCTACTGCAAGGACTCCTCGGCAAAATGGAGTGGTACAAAGAATGAACAAAACTGTTCAACAAATGGCTCGAGCTATGCTAGACGAATCTGCAACTCTTGCAACCTTCTGGGGTGAAGCTGCATTCGCTGCCATAACTATTCTCAACCAAGAAAATGTTCGGGTAAACAACACTGGAACTCCACATGAACTTTGGTATGGTAAGACTCCTACTGTAAAATACTTTAAAATTTTTGGAAGCAAATGTTAGATCAAAAGGACTGATGAAAAACTTGGTAAGTTTGAACCCCAAGCAGATGAAGGTATTTTTCTTGGTTACTCTTCTCGAAGTAAAGGATGTAAATGCTATAATAAAAGACTTAGGAAAATTATTGAAAGTATTGATGTTGTGGTTGATGAAGCATGCAAAAATTCAAAACAGATAAAAACCGAAGATTATGACAATGAAGAAGATGGGGATTATTTTCCCACATTAAATCACACTGATTCTGAAGAAGAAACCAATAAAGCACCAAAAGAAGAGATAATGGTAGAAGAAAAGACTCCATCCAGGTATGTTCAAAAAAATCATCCAGAAACTCAAATTTTAGAGGAAAAAGAGGCAGGTTTACAGACAAGAAGAACTATTACAGAAACGTCAAGCTATCTAGCATTACTATCCTCCACTGAACCTCAAAATGTAAACGAAGCATGCAAAGATGAATGTTGGGTAAAGGCCATGAATGATGAACTTGAGCAAATTGAAAAGAATAATACTTGGGAATTAGTTCCTAGACCTCATGATAAGAATATCATAGGAACTAAATGGATATTCAAAAACAAGCTGAATGAAAATGGAGAAGTTATTAGAAACAAGGCCAGACTTGTTTGTAAAGGATATGCTCAACAATAAGGTATAGATTTTGAAGAAACTTTTGCACTTGTTGTCAGACTTGAAGCCATAAGGATGTTTCTTGCTCTTTCTAGTCTTCAGAAATTCAAAGTATACCAAATGGATGTAAAATTTGCCTTCCTTAATGGAGACTTAAAAGAAGACGTCTATATTGAACAACCAGAAGGATTCATTCTTGGAAATGATGCAAAACTTGTATGCAGACTTAGAAAGGCTCTCTATGGTCTAAAACAGGCTTCAAGGGCCTGGTATAACCGTCTTGACAAATATCTCCACCAATAGGGTTTTTCAAAGAGGTCAGCAGATAGCAATCTTTATACAAAGATTGACACTGATAAATTGCTAATAATTGTTGTTTATGTTAATGATATCATTTTTGGTAGCAATGAAGAATCCATGAGTCAGGGTTTTTCTTCAGTAATGCAACAAGAATTTGAAATGTCCTTGCTTGGTGAACTTGCCTATTTTCTTGGTCTACAAGTTCAACAAACTAAAGATGGTATTTTTCTCTCACAAACCAAATATATCAAACAAATCTTGAAAAAGTACGGCATGGAAGATTCTAAACCAGTATGTACCCCAATGGTAACAGGATGCAGTCTTAGCTCAAATGATGAATCAACAGCAGTTTATCAACCAACTTACAGATCCATGATTGGTAGTCTTCTTTATCTAACAGGTACCCAACCTGACATCATGCATGCAGTAGGAATAGTTGGAAGATTCCAAGCAAATCCAAAGGAATCACACCTTCATGTAGTCAAAAGGATTTTCAAATATCTTCAAGGAACACAAAACTTTGGTTTATGGTATCCTAGAGATACAGATCTTACTCTTCATGCATATACAAATGCAGATTGGGCAGGAAGTGTTGATGATAGAGAAAGCACTAGTGGTGGTGCATTCTATATGGGTTCCAAGTTAGTGTCTTGGTTCAGCAAGAAAGAAGGTTAAATTGCATTATCTACAATTGAAGCAGAATATGTGGCTGCTGCATCGTGCTGTACACAACTACTTTGGATGATGCAAACCTTGCAAGACATTCAGATCACATGTACTCCACCCATCTCCATTCTATGTGATAATACAAGTGCCATCAGTATTTCAAAGAATCCAGTGATGCACTCCAAGACCAAGCACATACCCATCAAATATCATTTTCTACATGAACAAGTGCTTGAACAAAAGTTCAAATTGCAGTATGTCCCCTCCAAAGAACAAGTTGTTGATATATTCACTAAACCACTGCCCAGAGAGACATTTGAATATCTAAGACAAAAGCTGGGAGTAGTTGCTGCATCATCTGGCTGTTAAATCCCATTTTTCAGAGAAAGGTTGTTATACGCGAGTTTCATGAAGCGTAGTCGCGTACATACGCGAGTTTCTGTGAGCACAGTCACGTATATGTTGGTTTAAGGAAAAACAGTGGGCCAGCCTCAGGAAAAATGGGTTTGATATGGTTCTGTCAATTATCTGCTCTATTTGATGATGGTTACAATTTGCTGATAACATGTGGAAATATATTGGTCCTCATAAAGTTGGCGATAACTTGATGTATATCTGATTAATGATGATGCTTTGATATTTCTTACTGATATATGCAATAATTAGATCTGACAGTAAACATCTGGCAGAGGTTCAGGGGGAGCATATGCTTCTAATAATGCATTGTTGGAATTATCTTAGAAGATCTTGGTACAGATCCGCATAATTGTTTTGATTCAGGTGACTCTTTTGATGATGGAAGTATATAGTCTGTTGATCCTGATGTTGTTGATGGTGCAAATCATATATGGTGTTTGATAGTCGTTGATGACTATCATGGTCTTGTTGATGTCTTTATTATAAATGTCATGCATATCATTTAATGTAAAGGTCATGAAAAGACCTAATTTGTAACCCCACTATGCATGGGATGGACAATGTAATATTTCTTGTTTTTGTTATGTATAAACTATTGGTATATCCCCACTTGGTTGGGAGGATGAGTCAAAATTGGTATATCCCCACTTGGTTGGGAGATGGATGTACGTATGAGTCATTGGTGATATGAAAGTCATTGATGATGTATGTATAGAGTCATGTTATTCTTTTAGAAAATCTTTTTGCAGACTTTGCTTGTGCTCGGGGGGAGCATGGACTCAATCATGGGAGCTCAATTAGTACACTTCAGCATATCAGAGAATTCAACATGTACTCCGAGGGAACATGACCAGCATAATGTATGTTGGAGGGGGAGCATGACCCTTTGCCCTTGATGTCAAAGGGGGAGAGTGACTTGGTGTTGTTGTTTTCATCAAGTCCAAAGGGGGAGATTGTTGGCATTATGATATAGGTATTGTCCTTGATGGCAACTCACTCAGATGAAAGATCACAGTAGAACAGGTTAACAACAAATAATTACAGATCAGTCTACACAAAATGAAGAAAGAGAGGTATATGCAGGTTCACCCTGACCAAGTTGCGTATACACACAGATTCACTAACCACAAGTAGCGTATACGTACACACGCAATTTCACAGAAAGAAAAGTGCGTATACCTTGGAAAACTAAGTTTTTTGTCTGAAGTATTTAGTCCATGGTATTGATCCAAGGTATCTGGTCTTTGGTATTGACCCTAGGTATTTGGTCCAAGGCATTGGTCCTAAGTGGTTTCGGTCCATGGTATTGAGAAAGGCCTAAAACTATAAAAGGAGGAGAAGATCATTACACCAAGGTGTGCAAGTATCGAATATCTAATGAAGTGTGATATTTAGCATGCAGGTTATTGGCTTATGGTGTTGTGTTTGATCTGAACCAGGGATGAACCTTAGCGGTTGATGGAAGATAAGATCTAATGATGGATCAAGATCTTAAGGCTTGAAATGAACTATCTTTATATGTTTTGATCATGTTTATTCTCGATCTATATTCTGACGCATGTGTTGTTCTGTAAATATTATGATCTGGGTATCACTGAAGCATGGAATAGCTGCAGAATTATAAATTAATATTTGCAGATATATACGATGGCTGGCTTTGAGAAAAGCATGTATACACGCAGGTTTGACACATGGAAGTAGCGTATACCTTATAAAATATGTTTCAGTTGTTTCTGTTTACTGTTGCAGAATTTTGGGTTCTGGTTTAGGCTCTGGTTATTGTATTGTGGTGACAGTATTCTAAATGATCAGATTGATGGGTTGGTGATTGATTGGTTCGGTTGTGGTTGGTTCAGAAGTGATTGGTTGATGCAGATGTATTTGATGATTGAATTACAGTTCTGATGTTGTTGATGGATCTCGTCTGAAAATTTATGAAACATGGTCCTTGGAGGAAGAAAGAAAGTTATGTACTAGTAAACATATCGGCTAGTACAAGAGTTAGGGGGTTGTAGCTCCCTTCCAGGAAAAGCTGGAGAACGAGAGAAGATTGTAACCTTCTGCAGGTAGAAGCCTACGTACTGGTATAAGTCTGCACCAGTACAAAATTGTAAACAAATTTTCTTATTATTAAAAAAAGATAGGGATGATAGTAGCAAGTGGTTTTCACCCACATTGGGTTTCCACCTTATATCTTGGTGTTCATGTGTGTTGCTTACGTGTGATGCTTTATTCTGCTTTTACTACACTGTCTAATAGATTTCTAATATATTGGTTAAAGTTTAAAGCATTATAAATTGGGTAAATCAAAAGTTCTTTGCATATACGCTAGTTGCTTTAAGTATAGTCACGTATACACGCTAGTTCACTTAGCTGAAGTAGTGTATACAAACCTGTTTGGAAAATTAAATTATTAATCTGATAATATTGATTCACCCCCCCTTACAGTATTATTTCCAACAGATTTGGCTATCAACTTTTACCAAATACAAAGTCGGGCCCTCCCTTTAATAAAATTTTATGTAATTTGGCTTCTTTAAAATTAATAATGGGCCCCTTCTAAACTTTATAATATGATGCACCCTTGAGAGATAATATTTGGCCCAAGTGAATGATTTGGCCCTTCTAAAAATATTTGACAACCCACATGAAATAAAATCAATCACACCCTTCAGGTGATTTGGCTAATATAGATTGTCGAATGATTAACAAGCCGACAAGCCAAAGGAAAATTGTCTAGCAATTTGTAACAAAGATTTTGTAGAACAATTAATACCCAAGGCAAATTTCTTCGGAAAATAGAATTTGGTTCCCTCAAAATAATCCTTGATCTTCTCCGAAGTTGATTTGCAATATGTTGAAGAAAGTGTACCTAGGTTCGGTCTTGATAATGACACAAGCAAATATAAATGATGTAATTTGTCTCTAGCAAATATTTTGTGAATTTGAGTCATGTGTTTCGTGCTCAAAATGTATTTGTTTTTAGTAGCTCTCATCATGAGCTCTAGGCTAGGTGATAGGTTTGTGTCATTGATCTAAATGTTTACACTTGAAAATGTATAATGAATGACTTCAAGATCAAGGGCAAAATCACGTGGAAAGACTCCTCCAAGTTCAAGATCAAATGGCTAGTGAAAGACTCCTCCAAGCGAAGATAAAAGAAGCAATATATTTTCGGCCTAAATATATTTATATATATCCATTCATGTCGGCTAGATATCATTATGTAAGTCGGCCTAAACTCAAGTTATGTTGGCCTAATGAACAGTGTTAAGGAGACTAAATATGGGTCTCTCCTCTCTCATTAGGACACAATTACAAGATCAAATTCGGTCTTAATCCATGTGAAGAAGTATATCTAAGGGTGCGAGGTAAAGGAGAAGATCAAGGAGCCACAAAGAAGTATGTTCTGTCATCCATAACTGCAGGAAGCTCTTCCACACGTGCGAGGCTAGAGCATCATTCTGTCTAGGGCGTCAAGGAAAATATTTGGTCTTAGGTCTATTCTAAAGGCAGATCTGTGCAAATAAGATTGACTAGTGGAGCAAAGGTTTAAGAGGGCTAGAAGAACCCTAAACCTCCCACACATGTGAAGTTACAGGTCACCATTAGGGTTGTGTTACAGTCCCATGTCATCTTCATGATTAGAATTGATTTGAGGCCTAAAGGATTCAATTGTGGGCCTAGAAGGAAACTACTAGCTTAGAAAAGCAAGGAGGAGGTTACTAGACCAAGCAACTCACTCACACGTGGAAAGATAGAGACATCTTCAGATCTGTTGTAAGGGTTATTGATCAATCCATATCTATGAAGCAAATCACCTTACTTCAAGCCTAGCATTGATGACAACCGCTGGGCAAGTGTACTACTTTAGGCAAGTAGAGTGTGAAGAAAAGAGGAAGGGAGAAGGAAGTTGATCCACAAGTTCCAGATCTGATCCATATTGCAACAAATCAAAGGATAGCAGTAAGAGAAGATTCTAGCCTTGATCTTGGAGTCAACTTGGTCAAAGGGTCCTTGTATTGATCTTGGAAATTTTGTCAAGAGAAGATTTTATAAGAAGAATTACCATGCGTTTTTCTCTCAGGTTTGGAGAGGTTTTTGCCCTGGCTGCTGCCTATATCTTGTGTTACTATTTTTTTTGTTTATTATGCATGGTAGTTGGTTGATGGAGTTAACAATCATTCACATATGAAAATTCTTGTTTGAATAAGTCTAAAGGGTAAATTACTTCACAAGCAATTATCTAAGAAAGAGAAATCATTAATATATCAAGCCTTTAGATTTCTCAACACAATAAACCCTTAGGCTAGTAGGAAAACCAACTCTAATACCACTGTAATAACCCAAATGGGATATTTGGTTATTTTTGCATAAATCTAACTCAACCAAAATTTCTCCATAAATTTACCATTCAATTAACAAAAGATTGCAATGGAAAATATAACAATAGAGTGCATGCAATTCAACAATACGATGAGCATAAATAATCTCAACTTGTATTATAATAGAAACTGGGGTTTACATGTTGATATAACAAAATAGCTGAGTTGGAAGACTGACCTCGAGAATCTGCTCTAATGTTGTGTTGGCCCTCCAAAACTGAACTAAAATGTCATTGTTGAGCTCTCCTATGAATTCTAGATGAATTCACCAAGGGGAGATGGGTACTCGCCCAATCTCACTGAATCACCCGAGATTTTCTATCCTAGGGCTACCAATGAAGTAGAGAACAATGTTCTCAACCTCTCATACAAGAAGAAAGATCAAATCCAAAATGTCCTCTAATGGCCTCCTCCTCTTTTTATAGATCTGATGGGCCCCTCTAGAATCTCCTATTTTATTATTATTTTAATAATTGAGCATATTTCCCTCTTTTTATTTTAATTAAAATATTTTTTTAATGAGGGAAAATGGTAAATTGGCCACCATTCCTCCTCAAGTCACTGAAAGTCACTTCTAACTATCCCATCCAGTAGATCTTCTCATTCTGGTTCCAACGAGCTATGACACTAAGGTGTTGTGTCAAGTATTCCTCTCGAAATGATTAATTGAGTTAGGCCCAATAATAACCCTGTTTTTCGAAGGTTGTCGAAATGCAATGGAACAAAAGGTGAGATGTGCAGATGATGGAATATGCCAAGCGAATGCCATCGAGTCCCATAGAAACTCCTCAAACCCCCCTGAAATATCTCCAAAAGCCCATGGACCTGCTGATGATGTAAACCTACACTTGTGACCTGCCTTTAGACAAAAATGGGCATAAAATTTCTTTCCAATGTTTCATCGAATTTGTTTTCTTTAGGATGATATTAACCAAAGATAATATGACATCCGAGTGAGATTCAGTTTTATGGAATGGAAAAATTTATGCAAAAGAAAGACCTCAAAACAAGTCCTTTTCATAATAATCCATCTAAAGACAACTCTAAGGTAGGATTGTTTTCTTACAAGTTTAGATGGTATATGAATCTTCTTATAAATTAATGTTGTGAAGTTGAATTTACCAACAGAAATGTGTAATATTATAGAATACAAGTCTCTTTTGATGAACATTTTTTAACTCTATGGATATGGTATTCATAATCAATGTCTACTTCTTCTTTTTTTGTAATTTGTATTTAAATCTCTCCTTCTAATTACTTCTAATTAGTAATTCTGTAAAAAGTTGATATTTCAAAAATTATTTCCTAAAGGATTTTTTTAGAGTTGCTCAGAAGTCTAAGAAACCTATAATCTTTTCTATGAATTTACTTTCGACATGGCTGGTTCAAAATATCAATTTCATAGCTTGACCCTAGCATCCACTCTTTAAAAGTTGTGTTTTAGCAATTTTGCACCTTGATTTGTAATAGATACAAGGTTTGATTCACTCAAAAATTACATAAAAGTATTACACCAATATATGTCCTCAATAATATCCTCCAAGGGTTTTTTCTTGTGTTATGCACTCAATTCTTAGAGGTTAAATCTAATACAATCCATTAAGGTGGTTTACAAGGTAATGCAGATTGATTGATTCTAAAATGGCAAAAAAAACAATGGCAATGGAGTCCATTGTGATTAGATACATTTATCACTATTTTAGAAAGAAGAAACAGTTTATACCTATTGTTTTTTACTTTATCTATTGAAGAATATTACGATTTAGACTCTACAATTTGTGATTGTGATTTCAATCTTTGCAAGATAGTAAGTTGTTTCCATTACCTGTAACTATGTTATTAGAATTTGCATGACTAACATGGAAAGTTGCATATGTTGTTGAAGAATTTCTTGCGTAATAATGAAATTGGAAAAGGCATGAGAAAAGCTATAGAAATTCTATCATTTAATCCCATGAGATGAAACAACATCTAGCTCTTTCCATTGAGTTAAAGATATATTTCAATCAAACCATTTTTGTGGGGAAAGAAAACTTAGCATAGTTGGACACACACACACACACACACATATATATATATCAACAAAGTAAGATATCATAGCACTACAATGTAATAATACATGCTTTGCAACATTCATTGAAGTCCTCAATATCATGACTAATTACTTGTAAGTGTTCTTGAAGAGAAATATTGCACATATTACTCTAACTAAAGGAAGATAACATTTCATCTAAATGAGAATTCAATAAAGAAAGTTCATGGAACTCAAAACCTTGCTTGGTTATCACCCTTTTATCACTTTCATTAGAGTTATGGCATTTGAATAAGCTTTGGACTATTGTATACAATATAAAGATGTAGATGCATATCTTTTGGGCTAAGTAATAAGATATGCATCCCAAGGGTGCCATGTTTGTATCCTGTGTGTTAAACATAGACAAGCTAGGACACATGTTTCAGACAAGTCCTAAAACAAGACACATGCCAAATGTGAGTGAAACATGTGCCCTGGGTGTGCCCTACCAATTTAACTCCAAAAATCATTTTTGTTGCTATTTTCTCAATTTCACTTGGATGGAAAGAGCCCTTACATTCTCTCATTTGGCAGATAAAGGGTAAAATTGAGATTTGAAGGGTTTCCGAGTGTTTTGTAAATGTTTTATTTTCTTAAAATCTTAGATCTTGATGTCTATATATTTCATTTTGTATTTGTAGTTTTTTTTAATATATGTATATATAAAACTTGTCACTTGTGTTCTATTTTTGAGGTTCTTGTGTCCTATGTCGAACACTCCTATTTATGTGTACTATGTGTCCTATGTTCATATCATGCGACTTAGCTTTTGAGTAAGCCTAGATATTCACACTCTTTCTTTCAAGTGTCATATGGTTATCTACATGGATTTATAAAAATTATCATAATTCTTAATACAATTTTGCAAATTTTTGTTAATGATATTTGTATTAATCGTAACTACTATCTCTTTTTCATTGTGTATCATTCAAATTTTCATGTATAAAGCACTTTGTCATTTCATTTGTATGCGACTTTGAAGTTTTCAAAGCCTTTCATATTTGCAAGCATTGACAACTACTGAACTTGATTTTCATTACTTCAAAGAATTGATATATCTTGTAAATAATGATTAAATTTAGGGTTCATTTTACAGGATGAGACATGCAATGATGAAGGGCGATGTCGTACATAATGGATTACATTGGGATTAACAAAAGTGTTGGTAACAAACCCTTGCATCAACATACATAGAAATGTGGTCTTCACAAAAGTGTTGATAACAACTCCTAGCATCAATATACATAAAATTATTTAAGTACAGGAAAAAATGAACATGGGAACTTGGATTTAATTCATTGTGTTGTAAAGGTCATTGTTATCAAAGTATGCCCATTATTGCAAATTAATATTATCTCCAATCATTACTTCTTTGCCAAATTTTCAAATTTTAGTGGTAAGTACAGATATTATGAACAAATGTAACACCACATGTACAGTTGAAAAATAGATATTAAAGCTATTTTATGTGGATTTGTTATTAACCTATTAGTTCATGATAGATTCTTTTGATGTCACTAAAGTGCTTGGAATATTATTTGGGAGCTTCATTGTATGTAGACTCACTAGTGTACCCTCAATCAACTTTCAATGTTGCAAAAGGCCCCATTTGATGAAGGGATGCAGAGGTCTCTTTTCTTGGATAAGAATTGAAGGCCTTGGTCTACTCCCTTGGAGGACTTCAAGTTTTCCAAAAAAAATTATTATTAGATTGAAGAATTAGATTTTACCACATCATAAAGAGACCATGGAGTCTCTACCTTATATTTGAAGATGGATGAATCAAGGTTGCAAAAAAGCATGCCCTAAACATAGATACCTTTCAAAGTACATGTAGTGATTTCTTGGAAATAAATGACATGAAGTTTTTATGAAGTTTTGCATCCATATATGTATTTCTTAGTGAATATGTTTACCAAGCACGCCCTCAAAATAATCAATAATCTTCAATTGATTGGTGAACAATTATGAGTTCAAAAAAAATTCAAAACTAAAGGGGAAATGGAATTTAGTTGAGATAAACCATGTAAACATGTTGGATGTTTAGATGGAGGGATGATTCTTCTTTAGATTGTTTTTATTTTAGTGCATGCCAAACTCTAGGAAGAATATATAAATTTTGAAATTTGTGTTTATGAATGTAGCGATTCTCCATTTTAAATTCATTTTCCATGCAAATCTTCAAACAAACATTGTAAAAGGAAATATTTAAAATTCATCAACTTGGGGCATACCATTATAAGTAATTGTTGACAATCTAGAAATCATGCAGCTATAACTACACTTGTATTTGTGTCCAAACTTGGTTGTTTATACTCAAATTTGATATGAGTAGAGATTGCAAGAAATTGTGGACTTCATCACATTTTTATCTCACCTCAATGCAAAGACAACAAATAGTTTACCAAGTTGTGAAACTAGGGATAAACATAAAAAACCCAAGTCATTTAAATTCACTTCGTATATTGTGCCCTAGGCACATCATTTCACATATTAAATTGTGTTAATAAACTAATGTAATTTGAGTTACTTTGTTGGACATAGATTTTCCAATTAAATTGATTATTGTTTTTATTTTAAAGTATATGACCATAGTCTTGTTTTGAGATCTTTGTTTAGAGAATGGAGTAAAAATATTAATGAAGAGAATGTTTATCCAACAAATTGGAAGGTAGAGGGAAGTAAAATGCATCGATGGATGAGAGTGGATTTATGCAATGAACTAGGTTTTAAAGTTATGTAATGAGTCATATGCATGTTTTAGATCTATTGGTGATTCAAAATCATGCACATGCATTGAGCATTCTTTTGGCACAGTTTATTTATAGCACTTCTTTTGTTAAACAACAATGATCCAAATCTAAACAACAAATGAATGCATTGGATTTGTTGTAGACCTAAATCTATATTTTCTGGTTGACATTCCTATGATTTTAAGGTATTGCGCTTAGTGTATACATGAGATAGTTTTCATCTTTCACCTTAATCTCTTGACACAACTTTCATTTCACTATATTGTCAATAATGTCCTAAATGTTGGGAATCAAAAGAATATTGGGTGGGGCGGGGGGGGGGGGGGGGTCGGTTGTGCTGTGGTGTGGAGGGCGTGGGGGGGGGGGGGGGGGGGTGTTGTTGTGTGGTGGTGGAGGGTGGCGGTCAATTAGTATTCCACAATTTTTAAACTCATTTTCTCAACTACTTAATCTAATACAATCATAACAACAAAACACCATTCATACAACTTTTGTACACAAAGATTTTAATATGCAAACCTCTTCAGAAGAAAAACCACAAAGTTTGTTTTTATTATGATGTAAATCTAAAGCCCCAACTTTTGATTACATCAAATTTTGTGAGCACCAACTCACAAGAGGCCCCAAGCCCCTACTTACTTGAGGCACCAACCTTTGATCTATATTGGCACCCACCTGTTGTTGCTAATCATATCTATATTTCATTCATTTTAAAACTAATATCTTTGGACTTTATCAATAATTCTAAATTTGGTTAAATAGATCACACACTTGTTCCCGATTTCTTACAACCCTTTTCCAATTTGAAATTTTCACTCCCTCTCTCATACACACAACTCTAGCTAATTTAATTATCAAATTTTTATATCAAAACTCCTATGCGACAACCTATTGTCACTTTTTCATGATCTACAGGCCTACCTTTATCATTCTTGGCACTCTTCACACATTGTTAGAACAAGTTGTTTGAATCTTACACAACGACAACTTCCACACTCTTCTTCAGTTGTGCATGGGGACTACAACTCTCACATCATTCTTTCTATTTACCAGCCTAGATCCATCTTAACTCTGGATCTACCAATTGTCGATAGGGATCAAATATCTTTTCACTCTAAAAGAGGTTTGCATCTCAACAGATTTGATACCTCTCAACACTTGTAGATATAGACTTAAGATGGATCTAGGTTGGTTTAATTTCCCCCTTTAAACAGGCTGTATTCCACATGAATAGCATGGGTTCTCATAAACTTGGAGTTCAAATAATAATTTTTTTAATCTTATTTTAATTGAGTTAAAATGTTTACAAAACATTACATTACAACATCTCTACCATACTGAGCTGGAGAGCACCTCTTAGTGCAATAAAAACTACATCTTTTATTTTCCTTGCTAAATTTGGCACTCACATGCCAAATTCCTGTTTTACCCTTCAGTTCTTTGGTTGAATAACCAACCTTTGTTCATCGATTTCCCTTCCTTTTATAACTCTATCCATTATTTACCTTGGGTATGAGTCCCCAGTATTTTTCCAATGTAATTTTCTCTCTTGAATGGATCAACAACCATGACTATGTCTTTAAGTGAATTTGGCACTCAAACACCAAATTTCCCTAAAATGTTCAATTTCGTTAAACACCGTATTTATTCGGTTGTGCCTTGGCCTTCAACACTCAACTCATATGACTGTGATATATGACCATGGACTCAAAAATCTGGATCTAAGTTTGTTGATTGTTAGCTTCTTGTGTGTATCTTGAATTAATAGATAGGTTGGATATCATGGCACTATGTTGTTGGAATCTTTGACAAATTGTGAAACCTTGACCTTTGTGCTCTATTATGGGATCTGAGAGTTTGTACGTTTTGCTAGTGATCAAATCCTCTAGATCTCCTAATGTTCCCGGATGTCCGAATATCCCAAACCTTACTCTTGTTTTGAGCCCACAACCTTATCAAAATGATTTTTGAAACACATAAAAACATTACAAATAAAAACCTTGGGTGTGACTCCCAAAATTTCACCACATCAGTTGTTGATGTCATTGTGCCATGTGGCACCGTATGAATGGTCCACATGTCATCTAAAAATGGCCTACTTAGCCACCCAAAAATGTCAGATATATATAACATGTGTCTCCTTCCATGCCATCACACTGACGTTACCTTGTTGTGTCAACATGCCATGTCGTCCTCCATGTTAGCTCCACATGTACTTGTTATTCAATCCTTGCCTTCCAACTGGGTTGATCATCAATTGATCAACCTTTCGTTTGATCAACTGTTAGGATTAATTGTGCCCCCCCTCCCCCAACCAAATCCTCCCCCCACCCCATGTTCGACGATAATGGAGGGGGGGTCTGCAATTTGCCACTTTTTTTTACTAACTCTCGTGCATCTTCCTCCAATGCTCCATCAACTAGATCTCCACCACTTTGATTCGACAGTTTGTCTCAATTGCATCCCCCACCTTTTATCATTTTTCTTATGGATAATGGAGGGGGGGAGGGAGGGGGTGGTCCTCAATTTAGCATTTAATGCTCACAGAAGCAACGTTAAAGTCTGGAACCCTGTCTTCTACCATGTTTGCCTCTTTGCACCAGAGTGCACCTAATTCAGCGATGTCATCACCTATCAACATTTTCTTTCATCCACTCATACCATGCCACCTCAATTACATCTCATCTCATTGGCACATTAGTTGTTATTGTATGATGCCAGGTCCAAGTGGAACCATGCACCTTGGAACACTCCCAAAACTTCAAACAATGATATCTCTTAATCCCTTAAAAGTTATGCTAAGTGCCATATACCATTGGAAAGGTCTTTGAGAGGATCATCCAATTGCATACTTTGCACGAGCATTGAATCAGGTCACCTACATACAAATTCCCTTCAAGGATAGGCCATGTAGGTCATATATCCAAAAACACACTAGAAAAATTCAGTAGCAACATTTACAAGCTCCCCCTGAGCTTACAGACTCTTGAAATCATTGACCAAGTTTAACATCAATGACAACCAATCTTGCAATCTGCTCAATAATCTCCCCCTTTGAGATTGATGGCAACACACCCAAACATTGTTGAGACATTAATGGAAATACCATCACTTAGCAACACTCTCCCTGACACTTATTAGGCTATTACAAAAAACCACTTATAGTTTTTGGGATCTAATCCCCCTGAAAATCTCACTTTCCACTACTGCTAGAAAAAAAACTATTAACACTTCACATCCTTTGCCACTATTGTTGTTATTGCTTGTTTTGAGAAGCTCACACTCCACTTTGACTCCAATTATTAGGTACTTCTCCTCCTTGTTGGTTAAATGATGGGTAATGTTTGATGATTTGCAATGTTTGAGCATTTCTCCCCCTTTGATATCAATGGTAAAGGGTGTTTTGAAACATGTTGAAAGAATCTCCCCCTGAGATCATGCTACTCCATCAAAACAAAATGTTCAACATACATGGACTACTTCTAAAAACAAAGGATACCATAGGACAATCTAGGCAACAAATATGATAATTTGAACACGTGCTTCCTTAAACATGACTTTGTCTTCTTGAATGAAATTTACCATAAAGAACACAATTGCTCCCCCTAGATATTCTACATAATTGAACTGTATAACCCCTATGGACTCCTTAGTTTTGCTACAATATGTCTCTATCATAATATAAATCACAATAAAGAATTTTCATTTCACCGTTCTTCTCTTGCAACTAAATCTCCAAGTTTCTCAATATATTGAGTAGCTACCAGCCCCTTATTTTGACTGATTTATTGAGCTAAAGGAGATAAGACTCTCACCTATTGTTGGAGGTACTCAAAGGGATCCCTAGGAAGTAGTTTGGTCAAGATATTTGCAATCTGCGCATTAGTAGCAACATATTCCAACCTAACAACACAATCAATAACCTAATTTCTCAAAAAATGGTACTTGATTGGAATGTGCTTTGTTTTTTAATGCATAATAAGGTTTTTAGAAATACTTATTGCATTGTTATTGTCACACATGATGGGGATAGGATCATTAAGTTCTACCTTGAAATCCTTGAGTGTTTGCTTCATCCAAAGGATTTGTGTACAACAAGTTGCTACTGTTATATACTTAACTTCAGTGGTAGATAAGGAGATTGAGTTTTGTTTCTTGCTTACCCAAGATACCAAACAATTTCTTAAGAAGAATGCAACACCACTAGTGCTCTTTCTATCATCAATGCTACATGCCCATTCCACAACAGTGTATGCTTTTAAATTGAAATATTTGTCTTTTCCATAACATAAACCAAAATCAATTGTTCCCTATAGGTATTTGAAAATCCTTTTGACTACATTTACATGGATTTCTTTGGGGTTTGATTGGAATTTGTCTACTACTCCTACAACTTGCATTATATCAAGTCTAGATGTTGTTAAATAGAAAATAATTCCAACCATTGACCTACAAATGGTTTGATTTACATTAGGTGACTTGTCTTCATTACTAAGTTTGCATCCAGGCACCATGGGTATGCTTACAGGCTTACACTCTTCCATACCAAACTTTTTCATAATTTCTTTAGATAGATGGATTAGGAAATGAAAATACCTTTCTCTAACTAAATGACTTGCAACCCTAGGAAGAATGAAAGTTCTCCCAACATAAACATTTTGAATTCCTTTTACATTGCTTCAACAAACTGTTGAATCATTCGTTCCAAGTCAATCCCAAAAATTATGTCATCTACTTACACAACAATGATTAGTATATTTTCATTCTCAGATTTAGTGTACAATTTGTTGTCTGTTACTCATCTTTTAAAACTCTACTACTTTAGATATTTGTCCAATCTTACATACCAAGCTCATGGAGTTTGTTTCAACCCATACAACGTTTTCTTCATCCTACAAACTTGATATGCATCTTTAGTTAGCTAAAAACCTTCTAGCTATTCAATGTATAGTTCCTCCTCTAATTCACCATTGAGGAATGCTAACTTGACATCCATTTGATAAACTTCAAAATTCCTATTGATTACAAATGGAAAGAACATTCTGATAGCTTCTAAACTATCTATCAGGGAAAAAAATTCTTCAGAAACAATAATTTATCCCTAAGCATATCCTTTGCATACCAGCATGGCTTTATTCTTTACCACTTGTCCTTCATCATTCAACTTGTTCTTGAATGCCCACTTGGTACCAATAATGGTTTTTTCCTTTTGGTCTAGGAACTAATTCCCAAGTGTTGTTTTTCTCTATTTGATCAAACTCATCATCCATTACTTTAACCAAGAATTTATCTTCACTTGCTTTACTGAGTTTTTAGGTTCTATTTGAAATAGAAGAGAAAAATTTGTGTGTCTAGGATTGCTTATGAATCTTCTTCTTGTTTGAACTCCTAGTTCTCTATCCCCAATTATTTGACTCTCAAGGTGTTTCTTTTGCACATATCTAGGTGGAGTTTTGTGCCTTTGAGGGGTCTTTTCTTCTTATTCTTCTTCTAGTTTTGCATATTTAAAAGCATACTCACTATCATCTAACTTTTCTTTTTCTTGAGATTCTTCTAGATGTGGAAATGATTCATTTACCTTGGCATCAATACATTACATAATTTTCTTGATTATTTTGTTATAGCATTTTGTTGAAGCCTCGAAAATCGGGTCTACAACAAGGGGAATACCCACCCGATCTGGACCTTGGTTAGCAACTCCATTTCCGTTTGGTATAGTGGGTCCGACTGGGGATATGGGATTAGTTTCCAAATATATGTGTGTGTGTGTTGAGAATTGATATTTTCTTTCTAGAAATTCCTAAGTAAAATGTTTTATTCTAAATATAATCTAATGACATGCAATTATATTTTAATAAACAGAAATATCTAATTCTAAACTAACCCGGGATGTAATCTTTCCGTTATGCAATCTAAAATGATTTCAAATAACAATCGGTAATCAAGATCATTCAGCTGTTATGAGAAAAGAATTCAATGGAGATAAACCACTTCGTATAAAAAGTTAGACGAAACAATTGTGAAAAACATATCGCATAATAAGCTACTCATATATTAAGCATAAATAAATAGCTATCACCGTACAGAAATGCCAAATGATAACTCAAACATTCATGGATCAATATATAAACAACTGAACATGAATATCACTTTAATACAAAGGTAGAAATAGTTAAGAGATAAAAGTACCATTTATAACTAGTTCTATTCATGAGCTTCAAGTAATAATGATTTATCTCTTCTTAATCCAACATCCATTAAGAGTACAAAAATGCAACATCAGTAGTAGATATTAAATGCAGATATTAATAAATCTTGTTCGATTCATTCATCAAAACCTCCTTGGAGGGTGCAAAAGTGCATGTTCTGGGACAAGTTTTTGACAAATTTCAAGACCTTTCTCTAGATGCATGAGAAGGGTTTAAATACTACTAACTAAATCTAAAATAATTTATTACAAAAATGTAGGATACAGTTTAAATGACCATCTTCATTTCAGGCAAAAATAAAGCAAAATTAATACTAATACTGAATCTAAAATTAAAACTAACAACTAACTATTTGTGTATCTGTTCCTTGAAATCGCAAGCGTTCAACATTTTTTTGAGAAGAGTCGGTTGACCGACTTCCGACTTTAACTGTTCTGCGAAAACGGAATTGGCAAGAGTTGGCGCCATCTTCTCAGTAGAATTGATGATACATTTGAGAGTCATGCACTGGCTGTGTGGTTTTACCAAATATGTCTAGTAAGAATCCCAATTCAACCTAGTTAATCTTCTGATTGATTATACCTTTTCTTGAGCCTCCTGTCTCCAGCCTGTCTGCGATTGTTGTGCATATTTACATACTACTTTGAAGATATCTCTGATAAATACCATTGGTTTTAGTATTCAAGTTTTGCTTTTTTGCCTTTAGCATTCTTTCTTATAAACTTCCGAATTTACAGGTGACAGAGCAGTTATAGGCTTTCCTTTTCAAGAGGTTTTGCCCAGCGATGCATCGGAAACCGCTTTCGTTCCTTGATCCTAGCTTCCTTGGTGCGATTTTTGCCTTTCGCGTGTTTTTTTTTTTGTTAGAGGATATAAAACTTGAATTTTGTGGAAATAATGACTCTGTGAGTTCTCGACCCTGAGTCTTAAATTGCCTGTTTGTGATGTCAGCGTTGTCTAGTATCCATTTAACCATGTTTGTATATGGAAGAATTTTGGGCCTCGCCGCTATTTGGTGTAAGAACGAGCAAACTAGCTCTGTAGTAGATGCCTCAAAAGACCCATGTGAGCCAGCAGTAGTTGTAACGTCCATCATTTTGGGATTTTCTTCCTCAAGTAAATTGTACATGCCTTCCCAAGTAGTAATACTAGCATCTTTGTTATAGGCGGTGTCTGTATACAAGGGCGCCATTTCTTTGTCTTCAGAACTCGGAACTTTGCCCTTTTTTCTCATAATATCTTGAACACTACTTTGTGTAGTCCTCTGTTCTCTGTTCCTGCAGTTTACAAATGAGGTGAGAAAAAGGTGATGGGAAAGCTTTAAATGCTGAAGACATATAAAATATACCACCTTACGTGAAATGGCTCTTCGATCATAACAAAACCATATTTCATTAATGATTGCCAACTAACTCATTGATTAACATTAAAGCGCATAACCAAGTCTCGGTTTATGGAAAAAGTTTTCTCGGACAACGAGCCCTAAAGATCTGCGATAAGGAGATTTGCGATTTGCTTCACAATATCATAGACCGCAGTATCGCAGATCGCAATCTCGTAAAATCGCAATATCGCTGGAGCATAGCATATGACAATCCTTTGTTAATGTGTTTTCTGCGAAATGCGATTAGTGATATGCGCCATCGCATATCAGCGGTTTGAGGTTTTTCAGCGTAAGTGATATTTGAGGCATGTGATGCAATGAATGTTTTAAATGCGTAGTTCTGCATCACGATCTCGTAATCTTAGAATTCTGTTCGTAAGGAGGTATCCATTATCTTTTTTGCGATGCGTTATTTCTTAAGGAGTGATTTTATCCTACCTTATCATGAAACTTAAGATTTTTTAGATTTTTCAAGGGTATTCTCCTAAGTTTATGATAGTAATTTTTATTGAAAAAGGAAATACAAACATTAATTGATTTTTAAATTTTTTGACTAAGGGCCCCCACTTATTTAGTATTAGTGATAAAACTAAATAAGAAGGGGGGTTGTTGCTGGCCACAACAATTGGCGATTCACTTCGAAGAACCAGTTATCTCTGCGTTTCTTTTGAATTTTCTAAACTTCCAAAACAGAAAATTTTCCATAAAATCAAACTTTATTATAGAAAGACAAAGTATATCATGCTTTCATCTATCAATGATATTTCGTTTCTTCTATATTTAACTTTGATTATTTACTTCCTTAAGCTAGTCCTTATATCTACATCAGTCACTACTTGGTTTATAAAGATAAAAAAAAGCCTTCTTTGTAAATCAGTTTTAGATATGCTCATTTGTCGTAGATAGAGTCTCTGCTGCCAACAGGCGTTTATAGCCTCGACAGGGTTAAATGTTACCCAGCAATGATCCTGTATCCTACTTAGAGAAATATACAATTTTCAAAGAGAAATCCATATCCACACTTATTGCTTTCATTTTCTTTTTAGCCTTAAAGAATAACGTCTTGGTTTGGTAGCCAATTTATAACAGTGCCATTCACTTGATTTATAACATTGTTGAACACGCTGGTTCGTGATGAGACCCCTTGTCTTTTGATTGCAACAATCTTTATTCATTGCCTTATTGTGGTATGCAGTATTGGCAAAGTTAGCAAGCTATAATATCTATGATCATGATAATTCGGCTCGTGATGAGACCTCTTACTCTTTAAGTTAAAGTGTATCATTAGATTATTCCCTGAATGTTGTAATTTCCTAGGTGGGGAGGAAGTCATTGTTTCCTTAAGATAGCTCTGGATGACAATGGTAGAGTTTTTTTGGAAAGAGCTTTTCTACAGAGAATTTTCGTTTTGTTATTGATACCTTTCATTGGACTGATATAAAACAATTTCCCACTAAAGGTCGCTTTTCATAAAAATTTACAAGGTTGAAACTAGTATCATTTATAGGCCTAGAGCCTTTAACTATATCTTTCAATAATAATGATCAATTTTCTAAAAGAATTCTATTTGTACAAGTGAAAAAAAACAACATCTAAAAGAGAATTTGTGTCTTTTTCGTGAATTTCAAATGTAACCATTTACAACTGGTTTTATTATGAAAATAAAGAAAACTAATCTACAAAATAGAAGAATGATCTCATATGGAAAATATTTCTTGAGAATCTATCCATTAAAAGGTAAAGACTCTCTTTTTCCTATTAAATCCTGTAACATAAAAGTAGATGGACCTAAGACTTCTGCGATTTGGAAAGGGCCAAACCACATTCATTGAAATTTTGTATGTTTCCCTTTTTCCTCATGAGCCTTGTCCCATTTTAAAACTAGATCTCCCATCTGAAAGTCTCTTCTGAATATCATGTTTGAATCAAAAGAGGCTTTTACTAATGCTTGGTGATGAGCATTAGTTATTTTGCCCTGTTCTCGTTGCTCTTCTAGCTTAATTATTTCCAGCTGCCTTAGTTGTAAGGAAGAAGTTGGTGCTTCATCAATATATTGAACTAAGGCCAAAGAGGGAATTGCTAAATGAGTTGGAAGAACGACTTCTTTCCCATAAACTAAATTAAAGGGAGAAGTGCCAATGGAGGCTTTCTATGTTATTCGATCTTCCCATCAAGCATATATTAAAGACTTGTGCCAATTTTTGTGATTTTGATCAATGGTTCGCTTAATGATTCTAATTAAGTTTTTATTCGTAGATTCAGCTAATCCATTTCCCTGTGGGTAATAATTGGCAGAGCACTTAAGTTCAAAACCTCTTTTGAGTGCAAATTCAGTCATAGCATTGCCAGAAAAATACAATGCATTATCAAACATTAAAGCAGAAGGTAAACCAAACCTAGTGATTATGAACTGATCTATGAACTCAATGATGTGTTCCGCATTAGCCGTCTTGAGAGGAACTGCTTCTACCCATTTAGTAAAATAATCTGTTGTTGTAAGGATATATCTATGTTGTTTAGAAGAGTGAGGAACGATCTCACCTATTATGTCCAATCCCCATTGATCAAAAGGCTGCTCAATTTTGACTAGTTGCAGTGGTAGTGATAGTTTCTTTTGTCTCCCAGCAGTAGTTTGACAAACTTGGCATTTCCTTACGTAGCTATGCGAGTCTTTGAATAGTGTGGGCCAGTAATAGCTTGTGCGGAGGATTTTATATGCAGTAGCGTCTCCAACATAATGTCCACCTGTTGGCCCGTCATGGAGTTCCTGCAAGACTTTTTCAGTTTCAGCTTTCTCAAGATATCTAAGGAGAACATAATCATAATTCATTCTAAAAATAACATCATTCATGAGCTAATATTGTTTAGCATTCAACCTTAGAGCTCTTTTCTTGGTGTAATCGAGGTTTGAAGGAGCATATCCATTCTTTAGATAAAATATGATATCAACGTATAATGATTCAACATCGTTTAGGCTTATATCGTACATTTGTATCTCTGCAAATGGTATTTCAGAAATAAGTGATGCTCCAGCCAGCGTTTTGCAAAAGCCTTGACCTTTTACAATACTTGCTGGTTTGATTTCTACGTCATATTCTTGTAAAGCAGTAACCCAGTTGGCTCTTTTCTCACCCACATCATTTTGTACTAAGAGATTTCTTACCGCTGGAAATGGTACTATGATTTTTCTATGGGTTTTAAGCAGAAAGGGTCTGAAATATTTTATCGCTTTGAAAACAGCATAAGCTTGTTTTTCTACGTCTGAATAATTTAACTCAGCTCCCTATAAATTTGAACTGAAAAAAGCAATTAGGGCTTCTGCTTTGTCTTGATTTGCTTGAGTGAGTATCGCAGCATATGATCTATCAGAGGCAAATGTATATAAAATAAAAAGATCGGAAAATTTTGGAGTTGCTAAGGATGGAGCGTTAACAATTTCTTGTTTGATTAGATTGAATGCCTCATATTCGTCTTGGCCTCATTTGAAGATTGAGTTCTTTTTAATCATTGCTTGTAAAGGAGATACAATTCTTGAAAAATCTAACACAAATCTCTTTACAAAATTAATCTGGCCAAGGAAAGATTGCATAGCTTTCTTGTTGTGAGGTACGGGTATTTCGGAAATCTCCTTGATTCTGTCAAGATCAATATGAATTCCAGATTTTGACACTATGAATCCAAGAAGTTTTCCTTCACTTAATGCAAAGAAGGATTTTTTCGGGTTAAGTGAAATTCCACACCTTTGACAACGTTGGAAGATCTGTTTTAAATCTCTAAGATGATTGCCTCGTTTCTTGGAATATACAGTTATATCATCCAAGTAGATTACCACTGATTTGTTAACTAATCCCTTGAATGCAATGTCCATGGCCCTTTGAAATGTGGCACCAGCGTTGATCAGACCAAAGGGCATCTTTTGATATGCATAAGTGCCCCATTTGGTTTTGAATGTGGTTTTTAATTGATCATCGGGATGGACCAACACTTGGTTGTAGCCAAAGAAACCATCCAAGAAGGACATTAATTCTGATCCTGCAATTGCCTGCAGTATTTCCTCCATGGGAGACAAAGGAAAATTATCTTTTTGGCAGACTTTGTTAAGATTTCGAAAGTCAATGCAAATTCTGTCAGGCCAGGCAGTAACTCCACAAAGCAAAAACTAATTCGTATACTATTCCACAAGGTAGATCTTCATTATATACATAAGGGAGAGACTGTTCAGTTCATCTCCCGATGATTGTTCATATTTCTAATTTATTTATTTACATAAATTCACCCAATCACAAGGATTAGGTTTCAACATTCCCCCCCTTAATCTGAAGGGATGTTGGTGAGTCCAAGCATCATTCTGAATCGTTCAAGTTTTTCTCTTCCAAACGCTTTGGTGAAGATGTCTGCAATTTGCTCATTTGTGGAACAATGACAGAGATGGATTGTTTTGGCCTCAACATGATGTCGAATCAGATGATATTTAGTATTGATGTGCTTCGT
>APFE031130791.1:32209-58954 GCA_000404065.3 Pinus taeda
GAATACCCTAGAAAGATACACTTACGACTTCTAGCACCAAGTTTGTTTCTATGTACCTTTGGTATCAAGGCATAACAGGTGGAGCCAAAGACCCTGAGATGCTTTACCAAAGGAACATGTCCTACCACATTTCATACGGAGTCTTGTTTCTTATAGCATTAGATGGACATCTATTCTTTATATATGCAGCACATAGAACAGCATCAGCCCAAAACATTATCTTTACATTTTTGAAGAAAAGCATGGATCGTACCATATTTAAGATTGTCCTATTCATTATTTCCGCTGCACCATTCTGTTGGGGATTGTAAGGCACAGTTGTTTGATGTTTGATCCCATGTTGGCGAAGATAGTTTTCAAATTTATTTGATGTGTATTCTTTTCCATTATCAGTGCGAATAGACAAAGTATGAGATTGTGAATCATTTTCAATCCATTTGTGAAAATTCTTGAATGTTTGAAAAACATTAGATTTGTTCTTTAATAAATAAACCCAACACATTCTGGTGTAGTCATCAATAAATGTCATGATATATTTATTTCCATTTGCAGAAGGATCAGGCTTTGGACCACATAAATCTGAATGAATGAGTTCAAGCTTCCTATGTGCTCTTGAATGTGAATCATGAAAAGACTGTTTGCTATGCTTTCCTAGAATTCAAGCATCACATTGCTTAAGTTTCCTAGGAATTGTAGGCAACACCAGAAATCACCATTTTTCTTGCAAAAGCGGAGACTGTCATAGTTCAAATGTCCAAATCTAGCATGCCATAATAAACTTGATGGAAGTGTACCTTCTTCATGATGAGAATTGTATGAGAAATGTTGTGCACGAGCAGAAGTTCCTTGCAGCTTGAGAAGACTTTCTTTTTCTATTCCCCTCATGACAAGTGAGTGGTCAAATGCTTTTCTTACCTCAAGCTTGCCATCAAACATATGAATGGAGTGACCTTGCTGGCAGATGTATACTAGAGACAACAAGTTTCTCTTGAGTTTTGGGAGATATAGAACATGATGCAGAAGAAAGTCGGGAAGACCAGGTAGTTTAAGCCTGATTGTGCCAACCCCTGATGGCTTGATTTTTGATTGATTTGCAAAGTATACTGCTCCATCAACATTGTCAGTGAAATCTTCAAAAAAATATTTTCTATGAGTCATGTGGCAGGTTGCTCCTGAATCAAGCAACCAATCATTTTTCCAAGAAGAAAGTGAAGCATTTAATAAATCTTCATTTATTCCAATGTTAGATTGTGCCACAACATAGTGAGTGGATTCAAGTACTTTACCTTTGTCTGAATCATCAGTTTTACCTTTTTGTTGGTTTCTTTTCTGCTCAATTTTGTCCCATTGTAGCTTGCATGTAGAGGCATCATGTGATCCATTTCTTTTGCAGCGTATGCAGTGCAAATTTGCCTTTTCTCCTTGAGAATGTCTGCCCCCCCTGCCTCTGAAATATCTTCCTCTTCCTCTTCGTCCACCTCTTCCTCTTGTAGAATCTTGAGCATGATGCTTTTCTTTATGAGCAAGGCCCACAACCTCTTCAGAAGATTCAGGGGTTGTCTTCTTTCCAAAAGCTTTCTCTCTTTCAGCAAAATTTTTCACAAGAGAGTCAAAGTTTATATCTTTGAGATTTCCATTTGCTTGCAATGACTCAAGATAATTGGAGTAAGTAGGATAAAGTGCCTTGAGAAAAGCGATAAGAGGAATATCCAATTCAACCTTGGTGGATTTGATATCATGCATTATAGACTTTACTTCAGATGCAAGAGCAAGAGGATCATTATTTTGCAGTTCAAGAGTGAAGAGTTTAATCATGAGTTGAACAACTTCAAGTGCAGAATGTGAGTCATAGAGTTCTTTCAGCTTTTGTCAGGCTTCAAGGCAGTTGAATATGACGAAATATGGCGACTCACCTCTTCATTTACAGATGCTGCAATTAATGCATAAGCTTTGCTGTTCTTGTTTTCCCAAATGACGAGTTCTTTGTCTGAGGTAGGCTATACTGGTTCATTGTCTCTGTCTCCGACACACACTCCTTTCCACAACTCATTGAAAATGAGGGTGCGTTTTATCATACGGGACCATTCAGGATAGTTCTCCTTGCCAGTGAGAACTATTCCCACCATGGATATGATTGAATGCATACTGTAGCAAAAAAAACTTATGCTGCAAAAGTTTTACTGTTAATGGAAAAAAAAAATATACTTCTGATGTGACTGGACAACAAACTCAAATGTCAATTCACATTCATCTGCACTAAGTCCAAAAAAATACCCTCAACAGCATAAAACACTGCGTCCACTAAAAAGGCTGAAGAACGTAGTCCAGACGTATTTGGACTCTCAATATTACAAGTTAAAAACCCTCTTAGAAATATATTAAGTCATCCCTTTGTCCATATCCATGCGGTTATACTTAAAATACCATGTCAGAAATTATACAATAAGGAATGCCCAACGAATATGGGGTTTATCCACTCTGTATGAAACAAAAAAAAAAATATCGCAGCCAAACAATAACCATCAGCAACCGGAGATCGAAATGACATGAATGAATCTCGAAGCCCGACACATAGCATCGCGACAATACACACTCGAACTCGCTTTTTACTGTCGCTCAGATTCTCACACTAAAACCCTCCTGACGCGCAACCGAAAGCTTGTGAAATAAAATATAAAAAAACCCCAATTCCCCACATATATTCATTGTGTATATCGCACGAAATCACTTTTCGTCAGTCCACACCGGAAAAAACTCGGGATGAATTTCCTGGCTTTAGCCATGTGGGCACGCACATATATGTGAAGAGGGTAGGCGGAAGTGCTGGTTAAAAGCGAAATAGTGGAGAGTTGAGAGGAGGGAGAGGAGCAAAACTGGAAGCCAATATTATCAGCAGAGAGAAATCCAAGACAAAATTAGAAGAACAAGATGTAGAGGCCAATGTAGCCTCCAGACTATAGTCTTAAGGAAACCTCGTCCCATTTGGGCGACGGTCGTGTCTGGGGTGGAGGATGGATGACGAGCGAGCGCTCAACAAGCACCGACAATCTTGTGGAGCAGATGCAGTATCTGTATGTAAGGGTTGAGAAGGCCAACGATCTGCCTGCCATGAACATATCGGGGAGTTGTGACCCTTATGTCGAGGTCCGCCTTGGCAACTATAAGGGTACCACGAAGCACTTTGAGAAGAAATCAAACCTTGAATGGCACCAGGTCTTTGCTTTCTTGAAGGATAGAATCCAGTCGTCCATGGTGGAAGTGGTGGTGAAGGACAACGCTAAAATTATGAAACGTTTATGGACGGTTAGGACAGCCAAAGAGCGCAGGCAATGTCAGGCAGCAGCATTCAGGTGATAGTGTGGAGTAGTCTACCAACATTTATGAACAGGCAGCATTTTTGAATGGAGAGAAGAGGAGCAGAGGAGCAGAATAGGGAGTTACAAAGGGCATAAAAGCTAAAAAAGGGAGTTGGCTCTGATACCATGTCAGGCCAGGTAGTAACTCCACAAAACAAAAACTGATTCATATATTATTCCACAAGGTAGATCTTCATTATATACATGAGGGAGAGATTGTTCAATTCATCTCCCGATGACTATTCATATTTCTAATTTATTTATTTACATGAATTCACCCAATCACAAGGATTAAGTGTCAACAAATTCTAATGTCTCCGTTCTTCTTTCTAACAGGAACCATATTTGAAACCCATTTAGAATGTCGAACGGGAAAAATGATTTTGGCTTTCAATAACTTATTGAGTTCAGATTTGATCTGGTTTTCTAGATTGGGATGGATTTTTCTCAGCTTCTGTTGGACAGGTTTTTCATCGTTTATCATTGGGATAGTATGTTGGATGATAGAAGTGTCATAAGTTTTGAGTTCATCGTACTTCCAAGCAAATGCACTTTTGTATTGTTTCAAGAGACAAACATACGCTAATTTTTCTTCAGGAGCTAAGCCAAGGCCTAAGTTGATATTCTGTGATTTGGTATCAGTTCCTAGATTTACTAATTCATAGTTCAAAGTTGAACTTTGCAGTTTTGAATTGGTAGATCTTTTGAATCGATCTTTCAAATCATAAAGGTCTTCTAACTTGACTACTGACTTTGGCATATCATTATTAGTGCTATCTTGTTGCAATTGTCTGTCATGTTGGTCCTCATCAATTATCTGATTGGTGTAAGATCCTTTAGATGTGAGGAAGCTACAATATCAGGATCATCGTTGAAAATTCTCCAATTGGTAATGTTATCAGGAATCGAGGGTCTAAAGATTAATTCGATTGAAAATCGATCAGGGCTATAGTCTTCTGAAGGAATGAGCTTGGAAGCTATGTTAGCTAGGATGTCTGCACTAGCATTCTGGAGTCTGGGGATTGATGAAATATTAAATGCTATAAAATGTTCAGTTAGATCTTGAACTAAAGATTGGTAATGCTTTAAATGACCTGATAAACAATGTATAGTATTGCGTACCTATCTGATTACAATTTCAGAATCTCCGAAAACTTGTAGATATTTGATGTCTAATCTGATTGCTTTGTATAATCCTTGGACTAAAGCCTCGTATTCTACGGTATTATTGGTGCAATCGAATTCAAGTCTACCAGTTAGCATAGTTTTATTTCCCTCTGGACTGATTAACACACATCTTGCTCCTGCTCTTTCGTTAGACTTAGAACTGTCAAAAAATAACTTCCAAAATAAAGATCTATTTACAGGACTATATATAAAATTAATACATTTAGAACTATCTTTTTGAGAAAATTTTTCTACTTGAGATAAAACAGAATGTTATAAGTAAGGTGAAGTATGAGCATTAAAATTTCCTAAGAAGGAATCAATTGAGTAGTTGCCAATGATATTATTGCTATATGCTACCGGTTCATTTTCTCCTTCCAGTTCTGTTACTACATATTTCTGATGTCTTTCTCGCTCAACCTTTATCTGATTTGGTTTACCATTGTAAGGGAGCCACATGTGCGACCAATCGGTTGCAAAGTATCCATGAAGTTTTTCTGGCCAATCTCTGCTAATAATTAAGCAATAAAATTCTGGAATATCTGCAACTAAAATGTCGATAACTTGACATACCTTTGGATTAGATGACATCCTTATGGTAACCTGATTTAATTCGCCGATCACTTCAACTTGTGATTGATCTAGCTGAACTATGTGCACAGCAGATTTTTGCGGTTCAACGTTCAACTTTGCACATATTGATTTTGGTAAAATATTAGATGAAGCTCCAGAATCCACTAAACAATTATGCAAATTTTTGTTGAAGACTTCATAAGTAAGAAGAAATGGGGGAGTATGAGATCTCGAACTTACTCTAATTAAAGCAATATCGTTTGGATCAACTTTATTAATGACATTAGTTGGAGGTCTTCCCATTTCATGGGAAGCTTGAGAGATTACAGCGGCGGACAGAGGTGCAATTGGTACAACATTTAATTCTTTCAAAAGTACCTTTTGCTGATGTTTTAACTTGCTCAACTCATAAAAAGTGATGTTAGCCCTAGTATTTTTCATATCTTCTATGATATTATACTCCATTTCATCTGAAATGATCAACGTTTTTTATCGAGTTAATGAATCTATTTGGGTTGGGCTTGTTTGAGTCGCTTTAGGTGTCATTTTCTTGGCTGTGACTTTATCCTTAGTCATTGAGCTTGCACTCTTTGGCTTAGGAGTAGGTTGAGGAGAATCAAGTTGATTTCTACTTCAAGTACTAACCAGGGATGCCTCTTGATCCTCTTCATCTGGGAGGATGAAATCCCACATACCTTGTACCTCTACAACTTCTTCTTCATCGGTATGTTCTTCAGTAGCAATCTCCTCTTCTTCTTCTTCTTCTGATTCAGCACTTGTGATAGCATTTGGCGGCTTTGAATCGATCGAAGGGTTTCTTCTATAAGGCTTGTAAGACTTTTTGGAGGAAGTTTCTACCACTTGTTTCTTAATGTCAGCCATTTCGTTAGACATGGTTTTCAAAACTTTCTGCAATCCTTCTAAATCGAACAGATCTTTTGATTGTTTTTTCTTGGTATCTTCCTTAAAAGTAACCTTCTTGGATTTTCGTTCATCTATCGCATTTTTCTTTTCTAGGGCTATGATACATTTCTCTACTGCTATTGCTTCCTTCATATTATCAGCTAAAGTTGTTTTGTTAGCCCTATCAACGAAGATCGCTATGTTTGATGGTAAAGCAGAGATGTACCATTCACTTCGCACTTCTTTGCTAGGCTTGGAAGTTGTAGGAATTTTATTTAACAGTTTATTGAAACGTGAATTAAAATCTTTGATAGGTTCTTTTGACTCGGCCCTAAGCTTAGACAGGTCATTGATTAGTGTCGCCGCAGACCTGTCATCACCGAACTTAGTAAAGAATTGTTCCTGGTAGATATCCCAACTAGTGATAGATCTAGACGGTAATGAGAAATACCATGATCCGGCTACTCCTTGTAGAGTATAAGGAAAAATTCAGACAACAGCATCTTCATTTGTAACTCCATTGAGATTTATGGATAACATAAAGTTATTTATATGTTCTTCCGCTAACATGCTTGCTTCAGGATTAAACTTAGGCAGCCATTTTTTAGGATGGGCCGGTATTTGACTCAAGGGCGCAGGCATTAAGACTACCCCTGGGTTATTCCATGGAGATTGGGCCATCACTGAACTATCGACAGAGGAAAGCACAGAAGATGATCCCTGCAGTTGGAGAGATGAGGATATTACGACTCCAAATGATTGAGAAGGAGGTGTGGAAGTTCCAGTGGACTGGTGGACAATATTGTGAAGTGGAGGGGTGGATGGTTGACTTCGCAGTGTAGAGGTTGAGATGGATGATGATGATGAAAGATTCTCGCTATCAGACCCTTTAGGTGATTTGCACTAATTCCTCCCGCTGCATCCGTGTTGCTGTTGGTCCTTTCACCCAACACTGCATCTGCATTGCACCTCCTCTCATCATGTTGCATCGTTGTTGGCTTGTTGGGGCCTCACCCAGGTTCATAAGAGTTATTAGCCAAACAAATCCCACACTATCGGCCCTTTCAGCAATAGCCTGTGGAGCACAACCTGAAGTCTCACCCGAGGTAGTAGGGGAGGGTGCTGGAACTAGGTTTCCACACCCTTGGGATGTGTTGACGGGGACTGGAAGGGTCACGATCAAATCTGTGCACTCGCCCTACTCTGCGTGGCTTCGTGTAGATTCATGACAGGTGCCTCCTAGGTTCTTATTATTATATGCATTTATTATCACTCATATCTATTTCTTAAGGTCTTTAAGCAAACATTTAATAGTAATAATCCATGCGCACCATCATAATTCTCATAGACAGTCATAAACTCATAAAACCGATGCATAAACCAGAATATAAATAGATCCACAATATTTCAGAACCATATGTGCATATAGAAAAATTTCACATATACAAAAGATATGCACATATCTTCTGTATGCGCATAATTTCTGTATATGAAAAATTTCCATATATGGAAGTTGCACATGTATGATAGATGCACATATATAAAAGATGTACATATATGAAAAATAGGCATATATAAGAAAGTTACGCATATACAAAAGATATGCACGTATCTTTCGTATATGCACAATTTCGATATATGCACAATTTTGTATATGGAAGTTGCGCAGATACGCTAGATGCACATATAGAAAAGACGTGCATATATGGAAGATATGCACATATAATAAATTTACGCATATACGGAAGATATGCGCATATATTGCATATATGCACAATTTCTGTATATGCACAGTTTCTGTGTATGGAATTTGTACATATACGAAATTTATGTATATACGGAAGATATGTGCATATCTTCCATATATGCACAATTTTTGTATATGGAATTTGCACATATACGATGCAAATACATAAACGACGTGCATATACGGAAGACTGAACAAACCTCTATAGAGTTCAATGGAAATTGAGGAGTTTCCGCAAACTATACTGAAAGAAAAGTTGAAGTCTCGCACAAGTGGTACGACCACCTGACTAACCATAGGGAGCACAGTCTCAGTGCTCCAGGCAATTGAAAGAGAGCACGGGACTATAAAAGAGTCTGTCTGGGAGCTGCGATGAGGGAGGTGCATGTAGAATCAACATGTCACAAGGGTCGCGACTGCGCACGAGGGGCTGCGCTGCCATGCAGGTAGGCTAGGAAGTGACTGTTGCTGTCACTATTCATGACAAGACGTCTGATTTAAGGCAAAAGGGAGCAAGTGGCAGGCATTTAAGACATGAATTAAGGGCAAGATTTGGGGCGATCTGCCGCCAATAAAGCATTGATGGCTCAGAAATTGCACAATCCTCATAGGCCTTCCTCTTATTGCATGCACCACTTGTACAATTCAGATGATTATACAACTGATAGTACAATGTCCCTGAACTCCAATCTGAACTAGGTCTTTCTCTGATCTAACATGCATGAGTTAATTATGAGTAAATATTTAGTTTACTGATTGATTAGTGCTGGTTACACCCCACTATTGCAGGTTGAACTTCACTATTGGATCTCCCACTAATTCTTCCATCAGTTGGAACTAATTTAATTGAATTTAACTCAGTTGAACTGAATTAAATAATTGCAACCCAAAATAAACTCAACCAAGGCTCCTAAAAAGTAGGAGACACTCTACATGACTCTAGTTAGACTCCAAACTTGAATTAATTGATCTAACTAAGTCAAGTTAACTTATTTAACTATTACAAGTTGCTATGAGAATTGGAATTATAATTTAATTCCTAATTTAATTCAAGGACAAAATTACATTAGTATTTTCGTGTTGCATTTTCAAGACATACAATTTCACAATTTTGCTTCCATGAAAGGCACAATTTGTTTCTTTGAAGTCTCTTTGATATTATTTAATTATAATCAAGCTTTTCATGAGGGATTCCGTTGGATACAAATCCCCATTACTATTGAAGAAAGTTGGAAATCTATTCCAGTAGAGAATATTTCATCTTTATTTAAAACATTATATTTCCTCTGCTAGTGCTTATATCTTCTCCTCAACCAACGTCACTAATTCATGCTTCTTTTTAGCCAATATTAGCCAAGGTTTATAAGCTTTAAAATAAATTTCCATCCTTGAAATTTTTGCTACTAGATACAACCGTTGGAGAAGAAAGAAAAAACATTGCTTTAGTTATAGTCGTGGAAAATATATAAAAGAATTGAGAGAGTGAATGAGAAGAAGAACATGAGACATTGTTGAATAAAACTAACATAGGGGGAATAACTAAAAAGGCATAAAGTTGTGGGTCATTTAATGTTTGCATGTTGTGGAAAATATATAAAACAATTAAGCGAGTAAAAGAGAAGAAGAACATCAGAGATTGTTGAATAAAACTAACATATGGGGAATAACTAACAAGGAATAAAGATGTGGGTCATTTAATGTTTTCATGTTGTGAGCCTCTGTGACATAGTACTGTGACATAACATTGATGAAAATCCTCATTGCGAATGGTGTACATTTCATGATATTTTTCCTTTGAAATGATGAAAGACATTTTAGGATGCATAAATGTACTTATATTACAATTTAGTGAAAGAAACATTGGATTCTTATTTTATTTCGTTAAAGTTTTTTGTGCATGTCCAAGTTTATTTCAACTTCATGTCTTATTTTGATCACAAGAAGAACTAAGGAATTTGTCATTGTACATATATAATAAAAATATAATCATTTTTAGAAAAAGAGTTGCAATAGGAGGTGATGTAGGTGTTACCTATCCTAAACAATGTGTATTTTTGAACAATTATCTCCTTGTTAATGAAAATTATTAACTTTCCCATTGAGTGTGTATCTATTTTATTAGATTTCCATATATTTTAATGTTTCTCCTAAAACATATTTATTAGTTTGTCAATAACCATCATATATATATATATATATATATAGTAATACTATTCTCTTCTAAATTACGTGGAAGGTGTCTTGGATATCTCACATTCATTCAAAAGGGGCTTTTCGTGAATAATGAGGTTAGTGAAACATTAATACGTGTATAATAGTTTCATTATATTTTTATTTGTATCCTTTATATTATACTTCTAAAGAAATAAATGAGAATGCATTTGATATTTGCATAATATGAGTGAAAGTCATTGCAATTTAACTCAACAACACCTTAGATTTCAATACAAAGCCTCAACATTTAATTTAGAATTGATTAGACAAAATGAAAACAAAAACAAAACAAAAATTAAATATTAAAAAATTCATATTTTATATATATATATATATGAGTGATTAAAACAAATATGGGAATACATAATTTACAAATTTTAAAATACATATAACTAAATTTGTGAAAACATATTTATGATTCCTAATTTTGTTATGTTGATATATGTGTGTGTACCTTATAATAGGATCTCTAGAATTTTAATTTAATTATCAAAAGTCAATAGGTTGATGCTAGAGATTTGATAATCAATAATTAATATTTTTAATACTAGTCATGAATAAAAGGTTGAGATTTATTTAAAATTTAGTTATAATCTCTATTTCTTCTCAATTTAATTAAAAAAATTATTTCAAAATTAATTTAAAATATACTATATATAGAATACTTTGACTATAAAATGATTTATTGGTTTTATTATATCTATTGTGACCATATAGTTAAATGGATTGAAAATTTCAACAGCAATCACGTATGATAAGAATCAAAACACTAACCCCATTATACATATTGCATTAACCAGATTAAAAAATTCATAAAGGTTAACTAAACTATATTATTATTATTATTATTATTGGAGTTATATAACATATAAAAATATGTTTATCCATGAAGATTCACCGACACTATTATTATGAAAATCCTTTAATTGGAAACAATTCTTCTTACATTATCATGGCTTAGAAATACCAGATGCCCAATATGATGTGTTGATATAATATTTTCTTAAATGAATTGATTTGACATAATTTAATTAATAGAGTATACCTAACTTGGATAGAAACCCCGGCTGCGGGTGCGAGCAAGTGAAGGGTGTACGGGGGCAGGTTTCCCACTGGGCAAGTGGAGGCCCAGGCCCGCCACCTGTATACGACCATTAAAGGCCTGCCTTAACTCTAAATCCAGAATCATCGCTCACCGCATTCGAGCCGCTTCAATCATCCATCCGTGCGCGAGGTCTGCAACTCTGCCCTCTGGGAAGCCTATGAATGACACAGGGTCGCACATGGCACACAGCACGACTCATCAATATAATGACAAAGACATGAGAACGGTAATGTATTGTTTGTTAAGCGTTCTTGTTTTCATTCGGTTTTGGACCTCTGTGTTATGTTATGTGCAGAGAGGCAGGCACGGCAAAGAGACAAGCCGGCTCCCTGTGTACCCCTCCCTTGTTTTGGCGCTAGTCCTCAGCTGCTGTTGGCTCACCATACCTTGCCATGCTCTCCAATTCGCCCAGGTCTGTCTAGTCGATTTTCCCTTGCAATCCCCTGTTCCTCCTGTAGCTCTTCGGCCTTTTTGTGCCTCTCCGCTTTCAGTTGACCAGCCTCATAATTTTCAGTCTATTCCTCGCTGCTCTTGCCACCTTTGTGTCCATCCTGGTCTACAATGCCTCGGGAGAGGCCTCGCCTCAGTAGCCGTCATGGTGGGTCTCGTGGAGGGGCAAGAGGATGAGCCAACCCACCTCAATCCTCTGATTCGTTGTCGGACAACACTAGTAGTGCTCGACGCCGACGAGGTAGAAGACGGGGGCAAGCTCAAGCCCCGGTATGTGATCACATTTCCCATCCTTCAACCAGGTTCAGCTTCCCCTGCCTTCTGGATTCTGACACTTACTATGTGTCTGTCAAAATTGAGAAATGTGAGCGCGGGGTTCGTTTGCCAGCTGCAGAGGAACACGGGCCTCCTGCCCCAGCCTTGGATCAACCGGCCCTGTCTCCTGCCCAGAGGGTCTGTCCAGCAATTCATCCTCCTGCTCCAGATCAGGGTCAGCACAACTTGGCAGAGGCATCAGTGGGAGTCATGGCGGGTCCAAGCGCTCCAGCGGAAGACGATGCGCCTCATACAGACTCAAGCGAGCCGGACCCGTATGCTTGCAGAGTGGTGGAAGAGGTGCCATCCACCTCGGTGGACGATTGAGCAAGTTCTCAGGACCGCCGGGCGTAGGGTATGGCAAAGTTTTTTTGTTTATCTGTGGGTTCAAAATCTGCGTTTTTACAGTGCTCTCTCTCTATGTAAGGTTGCTGCTCTGCTCAGTCCTTGGCAGAATAACCATAGTTATTATTATATGCTTCTGTTTGTGGCTTCAATGGCAGAATATCTAGTCAGGAATATGTTTTTTGAGTCGGTCATGGGGTTTTGGGTTTTTGGTTTGAAGTCTGTAATCCGGAATATGTATGGGTTTCAAGGTTCTTCTCCTCTCTGGTCAGCGTTTTGTAACAGCCGGCAAGTCTCCCAACCCTGGGGTAGGACAAATGCCTGGCTGGATAAGGACATCAATGTGCAAAATCCATCTCTGTAGGATGGTGGTTTCTGAGGTGCGCTTCGTTGTAATTTTCTGAAGTTTTTTGTATTATAATAGAATTAGACTAATTTACAAAAAAAAAAAAAAACTTGGATAGAAATATTATCATTGATATGTCAATATTACCTTGAATATTCCATGGATTCAGAAATCTTATCATTGACATGTCAATATTACCATGAATATTCTAACATATTCCATGGGTTTAGAACTCTTATCATTGATATGTCAATATTATCATGAATATTCCAACACATTCTTACGACTAGCATAATCATAGGCATATATATTTTGGTATCTATTTTCAATTTAAGTTTAAAAAAAAAAAATCTGAACATTAAATTAATACAAACTAGGGAAGCCACATAAATTAAATGGATCCAAGTGCAAATAAAATTCAATCCATGATAACCATCAAAATGGTAATTCCATTATTCCTATCACATTTCATAGATTAAAAAAAACCTACACATTAACTAAATCATAACTCTATTAGAAATTATATTGTGATTACTTATAAAAATATTTTTTTTCTTGCATATTTCAACAAGAACAACAAAAATCTTATTGGAAACTTTTAGTGGTTAAATATGTCAATATTACTATGAATGTTCCAAAAGATTCCATGGGGTTTAAATATATTCCAGCAACTTAATAATTAAATTATAATATGGAAGACCTATTCTTCCGATTAGCATAATTATAAGCATATCTATTTTGGAATTTATTTTTAGTTTAAGTTAAAAGAAAATATTAACGTTAAATTAACCAACTAGGGAAGCCATATAAATTAGAGGAACTGCAAATAAAATCCAATCCATGATAATCATGGAAAGAGTACCCCATTATACCTATCACATTTCCTAGATTACAAGAAACATAGAAATTAATTAAATTATAGCTTTATTACAAGTTCTATTGTGATTATTTATAACAATATTTGTTTGGATGCATATTTCAAGGAAAAATAATCTTAGTGGAAAATTTTAGCGGTGAAATTTAGCCCTTGGATGAAATTAAAGGGTTTCAAATTTTTACTAGAAAACTTTTTTGTATCATAGTGAATAATTAATAGTAGCCCAAAAATTATTTTATAAGAAAATCAGGTATGGAGGTTAGCATTGCCTTATTTTAAGGGAGACCTGGAAAAAATAAAATAGCTCCAGAAATTAGGAGCTACTAATTTCCATTTACTCCAATTTTCAAGGACAAGGATTTATGGTAGCCATTTCTCCTTTCTCATTTGGTTTAAAATGGGATCTTTACTTCAGCGTCCCTTATATCATGGTATTTAGATTAGTTTGCACAGAACAACCCAAAATTAAGTATTCAATAATCTTCTTTCCATTTTTATGTTTTCATACTAGGCTTGTGTATTTTCTTTACATTCCAATACCTCGAGCATGCTATCCTTTCCCTCTTGAATTTTTTTGTTTAATTTTTGGGAACTGTAATAATTTTTTGTTTGGAAAATCCCCAAAAATTGGTGTTGGGATTTAAAAAATACACTCGCTTTATTACAATTTTTGTATCTAATGGTTGGAGAAAAATATCACTTAATTTTTAATTTGTGGCAGCCATGTTGGTGGGGTTGTCTTTAAGTTTATTGAATCAACCTCCAATAATTTTATTTTTTCTTGAAGTCTACACTTTTCTACAACATCTTTCTCTTGTGTATTACTCTCTGGAATTCATTTATAGTCTTCATTAATGCATATAAAAGTTTAGGGGAGATTTTTTTTCAGAAAGTTGAAAATTGAAGGTTCAAAACTTTGGGGGTTGAATTTTTATCACCATAGTGACTAAGTATAATTATCCAAAATATTAAGTTAATTTTTTTATATTTTATACCATTGGCTCCCCATAAAATAAAACGTAAATGCATAGAAACAATGCTTCCCATCCCTATATAATGACCAAAGACTCAATTAACCTTGATGTTTAGAGTTTGTAATTTTTGTAAGTGATTTGCCTTAATTTATCAAACAAGATTGTTATTTAAACTAATTTCATTGCACATCATAAAATTAGGGTTTTATGGAAATGGTTTCACACATGTGTCTCGATTATGGATCTATTTTCAAATCTCCCATAGAATTTGAATTTCTCCCATGTATTTCCTTCTAGTTTTGTAGGAAAACATTCACCCATGACATAATCCATAGAAATTTATGGTTTTATTGTTATTTATGTACTAAATGTAACTTCAATAAACTTTATATCCATACCTCTTCCATTAATTACATCGATTCTGAAGGGTTATAGTATTGATTAACAAATTCTCATTTTGGTGCACACAATTGAGGAGGAGAAGATTGCATTGATACTTGAGAAGATTTTGTTGCATTATATATTATATATAATATAATTATATATAATATATTATATATATATATATATAAGCATGATATACAACCAGAGAACTATGTTTTTCATATCAAAAATTTATTTGTTATGAAAAAAATATTTTTATTATTTTTTGAAGTTTATGAAGTAATATTTCAATTGGATTTTGTAGGCACGTGTATCCTCGTAATTTTTTTTCAACTATTAAATAAATAGTAAACTAAGATAGTGGTATTTTTTGAATTTTTTTTGTTTTGAAAATTTTGTGTTATTGTTTTTTCATTCGGCTTCTTTAAATTTTTGCAAAAAAAATTGAAGCAATATGTTTAAGAGAAAATAGATAAAAAATATCATATGAATTGAAGCATTATGTTTAAGAGAAAATAGATGAAAAATATCATATGAATTAGAATTTCAAACCCATATGCCATTAGATAGAATATTCCTTCATCAATCCAACATGATCCAATCCACCACGTAAGGACAATTTTTTCCCTAATTTCACTGGGGTACAACAAGCTATTGCAGAAAATTTTGCATAAGCGGTACTGGAAATGTGTATTTTAAGACCTCAAAAGCGTAATCGAGTGCCTAAATTTTCAATTCAAATATATTGATAAATCTATTTTCTTAGCGCTTAAGAATCTTGATTGACCACTTACAAATGTATCGATTGGGCAGTTAAACTGCTTTATCTGGTGCTCTTTCTTTCACCTAAACACTCCCTCTCTTGCCAAAATATGTATTCATCAACGGTACATCATAGAATCCTTCTCCATTGATGGTCCATCATCATAAAGGAAAAACATTCCATGGAATCCATTGCTCTAAGTTAGTCACTAAAAGAATTGGTAATGTGCATGCATGATGGTGTTTATAAAGAGGATAATGGAAAGGCATATAGACAATAGCATACAAAACTTATTTCTACTCTATTTTCTCATGTCAATGTAGGTATGGATAGAATATTCAATTAGCAATTATCTCTAAAGTTATAAAAAATTGAAAACACAAAAAATAAATATTTTTGAAAAATTGATAATAGAGGTTTTCTTTCCTTTTTTTCAATTAGCAATTATCGCTAAAGTTATAAAAAATTGAAAACACAAAAAATAAATATTTTTAAAAAATTGATAATAGATGTTTTCTTTCCTTTTTTTCTCACGTAGTCTAACTGATAGAGGAAATGGCCTTTTTCACATAATTTTTTCTAACTAATTTGAAACAATGAAAGATCACAATATTTCTTGAAATTATATTGATGGATTCTAATGAAAAGGCTTACCTACAAAAAAAAATAAAAATATTGTACCTTTTTTTTCAAATAATCTTTATATAATATTTACTCTATTAGAATAATATTATTTATATTTAGTGTTTTATTTTTCATGATGGTCCCTCTGAAATATCGTATTCCTTTTCATTGTTAAGGGTGATTCATAACACAATAATATTAAATTATAAATTAGATTCGCTAAATACAAAATGGTATATTCTATATTTATATTAACTAATATAATTAATTATTAAAATCTCATTGATAATTAATATTAAAAAAATATTGTTGATTTATGATTGTTGTAAAATATTTTTAGTGTTGATGCAAAGTCTTAATCCTAGTTGAAAACAACTAGGAATATAATATTTTATATTACTATTAATTAGTAGATAATTATTACAACATTTCAAGGATCAGTCTATATGTATACAGAATATCATGCATAAAAATATTATGAACAACATTTTATATTTTGTTAATATAGCATGTAATAATAGACATTCTCTAATAATTTTAATTAGGGTTTGGTTATGCAAGATAATGATAATTGAAGATAAGTAATCATTTCTAGGCTAGGCAAAAAAAAAAGTGATTCACACCTCCATAGTAATGCCTGAGAACAACAAATTTTGGAGATTAGTTGGTCCATCTTAAGCATTATAATTATTGAAACAAGAATATAATTTGAAGTGCAAAAAATTTATGTTCGCTTCAATTTTCTTGGATTTTGTAAGCTTGATACCTTTTTAGTTATAGTGGAGTAGTCACCTTTGTTTTATCCTACAAAATCTCACTCAAAAGTATACTAACAGTCATGTAAATTGTTGTTCCATTACATATTATATTCAAAGTTTAACTAATTGATACCAACTAAACCCTTTAACTTGATAAATTTGGTTCTCATATTCAACTTAAAGATAGAGAATGAAGTATCTCAGTTGACAACATACACCAAAATATAAAGATGTCAAAAAGAAAAATTAAAATACTCTTACTGAAGTTTACTATCCATATTCAAGAATGTCATAATGTTATTGAGAACAAAGGGTTGTATGCACAATTTGTAAAACATCATCATAAAACATAAATTTGTAAATTAATTTTTAAATTTTATGTTTATTTTGTTTGTATTTATCATGAAGCTGAGGGACATTTGATATATTTTTAATTTTACATTGAATGATTGTGGTTACAAAAAAATTCACCGTCATAGTCACCTCTGATGTTGTGATTATTTGTATTGTTGAAAATATATATTGATTAAAAGAAATCATGAAAACTTGTGATTTTCAAACATACAAAGCTAGTGATGATGCTTACAAGGAAAATCAATAGCCATTGTTACTTGTGGTATTGTCATGGTCATTTGTATCTATACAATTTATTGACTAAAAATATCTGTGAAATTTTGATTTTATACTAAATAGACTTAACAAGTTATAAACTCCACCCATTTTATACAATAAAAAATTAATTAACTAATACACTAATTATGAAGTTACAATGGTTGAATTAAATAAAATAATTGATTAAAATTTAAGATAAGAATATATTATTTAAAAAATCAAATTAAAGATTGATAGGGTAATTGTGTCAAGAGGACGAGCTTGGTGCGATGGCTAGGTTTTCTCAGTCTTTTCGCTTTCCATAAGCGGTCGAGCTTCTTTAGACATCGGATCAACCTTTTGCGTCATTTCTAGGGCACGATCTCACTACTCGCGGGTCTGATAATGGATTTTTTGAATGGCCTGAATACTGGTTTTGGTCTCCTGTGCGGGGATGGAGACTAACAACCTGGGCCTCTACAGTATCATTCACCAAATCATGGAAACAGAGTATCTGCTCACTCCGTGCATACATGATGCCATAGAGGGAAGCAAAGGGCATCACATTCATGAGTTGGGAGTGGATCTGTGTAGGGTTAAGGCGACTCTAGAGAAGAAATATTATCCCTGTCTGCTATTAGTCAGAAGGGTAATAATGGTTACATTTAAAGGCAAAAATCTGGCTACAGAAGGGAATCTTCCACCTCGAATGCTTCATTTCATAGATCCATTGTTAAATATCTCAGATCTCGAAATTCTCAATCCCTTGAGCACATTAGGTTGTTGAAATTGAGGAGTAGTGTTAGATTTAGAGAGTCTAGTCTGTATTTTTCCAGATCAGACTTTTAATCCATCACAGTGGGTGTGTTTTTCCTTCTTTTCCCCTCTATATTCCCTTTCCAGGGTAGGGGTGTAACTAGTTTTTTAATTATAGTACTCTCACCTATTGTTGGAGGTACTCAAAGGGATCCCTGGGAAGTGGTTTGGTGAAGATATTTGCAATCTGCTCATTAGTAGCAACATATTCCAACCTAACAACACAATCAATAACCTAATCTCTCAAAAAATGGTACTTGATTGGAATGTGCTTTATTTTTTAATGCATAATAAGGTTTCTAGAAATACTTATTGCATTGTTATTGTCACACATGATGGGGATAGGATCATTAAATTCTACCTTGAAATCCTTGAGTGTTTGCTTCATCCAAAGGATCTGTGTACAACAAGTTGCTACTGTTATATACTTAACTTCAGTGGTAGATAAGGAGATTGAGTTTTGTTTCTTGCTTACCCAAGATACCAGACAATTTCTTAAGAAGAATGCAACACCACTAGTGCTCTTTCTATCATCAATGCTACATGCCCATTCCCCAACAGTGTATGCTTTTAAATTGAAATCTTTGTCTTTTCCATACCATAAACCAAAATCAATTGTTCCCTATAGGTATTTGAAAATCCTTTTGACTACATTTACATGGATTTCTTTGGGGTTTGATTGGAATTTGTCTACTACTCCTACAACTTGCATTATATCAAGTCTAGATGTTGTTAAATAGAAAATAATTCCAACCATTGACCTATAAATGGTTTGATTTACATTAGGTGACTTGTCTTCATTACTAAGTTTGCATCCAGACACCATGGGTATGCTTACAGGCTTACACTCTTCCATACCAAACTTTTTCATAGTTTCTTTAGATAGATGGATTGGGAAATGAAAATACCTTTCTCTAACTAAATGACTTGCAACCCTAGGAAGAATGAAATTTCTCCCAACATAAACATTTTGAATTCCTTTTACATTGCTTCAACAAACTGTTGAACCATTCGTTCCAGGTCAATCCCAAAAATTATGTCATCTACTTACACAACAATGATTAGTATATTCCCATTCTCAGATTTAGTGTACAATTTGTTGTCTGTTGCTCATCTTTTAAAACTCTACTACTTTAGATATTTGTCCAATCTTACATACCAAGCTCATGGAGTTTGTTTCAACCCATACAACGTTTTCTTCATCCTACAAACTTGATATGCATCTTTAGTTAGCTAAAAACCTTCTAGTTATTCAATGTATAGTTCCTCCTCTAATTCACCCTTGAGGAATGCTAACTTGACATCCATTTGATAAACTTTAAAATTCCTATTGATTACAAATGGAAAGAACATTCTGATAGCTTCTAAACTATCTATCAGGGAAAAAAATTCTTCAAAAACAATAATTTATCCCTGAGCATATCCTTTGCATACCAGCATGGCTTTATTCTTTACCACTTGTCCTTCGTCATTCAACTTGTTCTTGAATGCCCACTTGGTACCAATAATGGTTTTTGCCTTTTGGTCTAGGAATTAATTCCCAAGTGTTGTTTTTCTCTATTTGATCAAACTCATCATCCATTACTTTAACCAAGAATTTATCTTCACTTGCTTTACTGAGTTTTTAGGTTCTATTTGAAATAGAAGAGAAAAATTTGTGTGTCTAGGATTGCTTATGAATCTTCTTCTTGTTTGAATTCCTAGTTCTCTGTCCCCAATTATTTGACTCTCAAGGTGTTTCTTTTGCACATATCTAGGTGGAGTTTTGTGCCTCTGAGGGGTCTTTTCTTCTTATTCTTCTTCTAGTTTTGCATATTTAAAAGCATACTCACTATCATCTAACTTTTCTTTTTCTTGAGATTCTTCTAGATGTGGAAATGATTCATTTACCTTGGCATCAATACATTCCATAATTTTCTTGATTATTTTGTTATAGCATTTTGTTGAAGCCCCAAAAATCAAGTCTACAACAAGGGGGATACCCACCCGGTCTGGACCTTGGTTAGCAACTCCATTTCCGTTTGGTATAGTGGGTCCGACTGGGGATATGGGACCAATTTCCCAATATATGTGTGTGCGTGTTGAGAATTGATATTTCCTTTCTAGAAATTCCTAAGTAAAATGTTTTATTCTAAATCTAATCTAATGACATGCAATTATATTCTAATAAACAGAAATATCTAATTCTAAACTAACCCGAGATGTAATCTTTCCGTTATGCGATCTAAAATGATTTCAAATAACAATCGGTAATAAAGATCATTCAACTGTTATGAGAAAAGAATTTAATGGAGATAAACCACTTCGTATAAAAAGTTAGACGAAACAGTTGTGAAAAACATATCGCATAATAAGCTACTCATATATTAAGCATAAATAAATAGCTATCACCGTACAGAAATGCCAAATGATAACTCAAGCATTCATGCATCAATATATAAACAACTGAACATGAATATCACTTTAATACAAAGGCAGAAATAGTTAAGAGATAAACATACCATTTATAACTAGTTCTACTCGTGAGCTTCAAGTAATAATGATTTATCTCTTCTTAATCCAACATCCATTAAGAGTACAAAAGTGCAACATCAGTAGTAGATATTAAATGCAGATATTAATAAATCATGTTCCATTCATTCGTCAAAACCTCCTCGGAGGGTGCAAAAGTGCATGTTCTGAGGACAAGTTTTTGACAAATTTCAAGACCTTTCTCTATATGCATGAGAAGGGTTTAAATACTACTAACTAAATCTAAAATAATTTATTACAAAAATGTAGGATACGGTTTAAATGACCATCCTCATTTCAGGCAAAAATAAAGCAAAATTAATACTAACACTGAATCTAAAATTAAAACTAACAACTAACTATTTGTGTATCTATTCCTTGAAATCGCAAGTGTTCAGCATTTGTTTGAGAAGAGTTGGTTGGCCAACTTCCGACTTTAACTGTCCTGCGAAAACGGAATTGGCAAGAGCTGGCGCCATCTTCTCGGTAGAATTGATGATACATTTGAGAGTCATGCACTGGCTGTGTGGTTTTACCATATACGTCCAGTAAGAATCCCAATTCAACCTAGTTAATCTTTTGATTGATTCTGCCTTTTCTTGAGCCTCTTGTCTCCAGCCTGTCTACAGTTGCTGTGCATATTTACATACAACTTTGAAGATATCTCTGATAAATACCATTAGTTTTAGGATTCAAGTTTTGCTTTTTTGCCTTTAGCGTTCTTTCTTATAAACTTCCGGATTTACAGGTGACAGAGCAGTTATAGGCTTTCCTTTTCAAGAGGTTTTTCCCAGCGATGCATCAGAAACTGCCTTCGTTCCTTGATCTGGGCTTCCTTGCTGCGATTTTTGCCTTTCGCGTGTTTTTTTTTTTTTTTGTTAGAGGATATAAAACTTGAATTTTGTGGAAATAATGACTCTGTGAGTTCTCGACCCTGAGTCTTAAATTTCTTGTTTGTGATGTCAGCGTTGTCTAGTATCCATTTAACCATGTCTGTGTATGGAAGAATTTTGGGCCTCGCCGCTATTTGGTGTAAGAACAAGTAAGCTAGCTCTGTAGTAGATGCCTCAAAAGACCCATGTGAGCCGGCAGTAGTTGTAACGTCCATCATTTTGGGATTTTCTTCCTCAAGTAAATTGTACATGCCTTCCCAAGTAGTAATACCAGCATCTTTGTTACAGGCGGTGTCTGTATACAAGGGCGTCATTTCTTTGTCTTCAGAACTCGAAGCTTTGCTTCTTTCTCATAATATCCTGAACACTGCTTTGTGTAGTCCTCTGTTCTCTGTTCCTGCAGTTTACAAATGCGGTGAGAAAAAGGTGATGGGAAAGCTTTAAATGCTGAAGACATATAAAATATACCACCTTATGTGAAATGGCTCTTCGATCATAACAAAGCCATATTTCATTAATGATTGCCAACTAACTCATTGATTAACATTAAAGCGCATAACCAAGTTTCGGTTTATGGAAAAAGCTTTCTCAGACAACGAGCCCTAAAGATCTGCGATAAGGCGATTTGCGATTTGCTTCACAATATCGCAGACCGCAGTATCGCAGATTGCAATCTCATAAAATCGCAATATCGCAATATCGCTGGAGCATAGCATATGACAATCATCTGTTAATGTGTTTTCTGCAAAATGCGATTTGTGATATGTGCCATCGCATATCGGCGGTTTGAAGTTTTCAGCGTAAGTGATATTTGAGGCATGCGATGCAATGAATGTTTTAAATGCATAGTTCTGCATCACGATCTCGTAATCTTAGAATTTTGTTTGTAAAGAGGTATCCATTATCTTTTTTCTGATGCGATATTTCTTAAGGAGTGATTTTATCCTACCTTATCATGAAACTTAAGCTTTTTTAGATTTTTCAAGGGTATTCTCCTAAGTTTATGATAGTAAGTTTTATTGAAAAAGGAAATACAAGCATTAATTGATTTTTAAATTTTTTAACTAAGGGCCCCCACTTATTTAGTATTAGTGATAAAACTAAATAAGAAGGGGGGTTGTTGCTGGCCACAACAATTGGCGATTCACTTGGAAGAACCAGTTATCTTTGCTTTTCTTTTGAATTTTCTAAATTTCCAAAACAGAAAATTTTCCAGAAATCAAACTTTATTATAGAAAGACAAAGTATATCATGCTTTCATCTGTCAATGATATTTTGTTTCTTCTATATTTAACTTTGATTATTTACTTCCTCAAGCTAGTCCTTATATCTACATCAGTCACTACTTGGTTTATAAAGATAAAAACAAAGTCTTCTTTGTAAATCAGTTTTAGATATGTTCATTTGTCATAGGTAAAGCCTCTACTGCCAGCAAGCGTTTATAGCCTCGACAGGGTTAACCGTTACCCAGCAATGATCCTGTATCCTACTTAGAGAAATATACAATTTTCAAAGAGAAATCCATATCCACACTTATTGCTTTCATTTTCTTTTTACCCTTAAAGAACAACGTCTTGGTTTGGTAGCCAATTTATGACAGTGCCATTCACTTGATTTATAACTTTGCCGAACACGTTGGTTCGTGATGAGACCCCTTGTCTTTTGATTGCAACAATCTTGATTCATTGCCTTGTTGTGGTATGCAGTATTGGCAAAGTCAGCAAGCTATAATATCTATGATCATGATAATTCGGCTCGTGATGGGACCTCTTACTCTTTAAGTTAAAGTGTATCATTAGATTATTCCCTGAATGTTGTAATTTCCTAGGTGGGGAGGAAGTCATTGTTTCCTTAAGACAGCTCTGGATGACAATGGTAGAGTTTTTTTGGAAAGATCTTTTCTACAGAGAATTTTTGTTTTCTTATTGATACCTTTCATTGGACTGATATAAAACAATTTCCCACTAAAGGTCGCTTTTCATAAAAAATTACAAGGTTGAAACTAGTATCATTTATAGGCCTAGAGCCTTTAACTATATCTTTCAATAATAATGATCAATTTTCTAAAAGAATTCTATTTGTACAAGTGAAAAAAAACAACATCTAAAAGAGAATTTGTGTCTTTCTCGTGAATTTCAAATGTAACCATTTACAACTGGTTTTATTATGAAAATAAAGAAAACTAATCTACAAAATAGAAGAATCATCTCCTATGGAAAATATTTCTTGAGACTCTATCCATTAATAGGTAAAGACTCTCTTTTTCCTATTAAATCCTGTAACATAAAAGTAGATGGACCTAAGACTTCTGCGATTTGGAAAGGGCCAAGCCACATTCATTGAAATTTTGTATGTTTCCCTTTTTCCTCATGAGCCTTGTCCCATTTTAAAACTAGATCTCCCATCTGAAAGTCTCTTCTGGATATCATGTTTGAATCAAAAGAGGCTTTTACTAATGCTTGGTGATGAGCATTAGTTATTTTGCCCTGTTCTCGTTGCTCTTCTAGCTTAATTATTTCCAGCTGCCTTAGTTGTAAGGAAGAAGTTGGTGCTTCATCAATAAATTAAACTAAGGCCAAAGAGGGAATTGCTAAATGAGTTGGAAGAACGACTTCTTTCCCATAAACTAAATTAAAGGGAGAAGTGCCAATGGAGGCTTTCTACATTATTCGATCTTCTCATAAAGCATATATTAAAGACTTGTGCCAATTTTTGTGATTTTGATCAATGGTTCGCTAAATGATTCTAATTAAGTTTTTATTCGTAGATTCAGCTAATCCATTTCCCTGTGGGTAATAATTGGCAGAGTACTTAAGTTCAAAACCTCTTTTGAGTGCAAATTCAGTCATAGCATTGCCAGAAAAATACAATGCATTATCAAACATTAAAGCATAAGGTAAACCAAACCTAGTGATTATGAACTGATCTATGAACTCAATGATGTGTTCCGCATTAGCCATCTTGAGAGGAACTGCTTCTACCCATTTAGTAAAATAATCTGTTGTTGTAAGGATATACCTATGTTGTTTAGAAGAGTGAGGAACGATCTCACCTATTATGTCCAATCCCCATTGATCAAAAGGCTGCTCAATTTTGACTAGTTGCAGTGGCAGCGATAGTTTCTTTTGTCTCCTAGCAGCAGTTTGACAAACTTGGCATTTCCTTACGTAGCTATGCGAGTCTTTGAATAGTGTGGGCCAGTAATAGCCTGTGCGGAGGATTTTATGTGTAGTAGCGTCTCCAGCATTGTCCACTTGTTGGCCCGTCATGGAGTTCCTGCAAGACTTTTTCAGTTTCAGCTTTCTCAAGATATCTAAGGAGAACAGAATCATAATTCATTCTAAAAATAACATCATTCATGAGCTGATATTGTTTAGCCTTCAACCTTAGAGCTCTTTTTTTGGTGTAATCGAGGTTTGAAGGAGCATATCCATTCTTTAGGTGAAATATGATATCAACATATAATGATTCAACATCGTTTAGGCTTATATCGTACATTTGTATCTCTGCAAATGGTATTTCAGAAATAAGTGATGCTCCAGCCAGCGTTTTGCAAAAGCCTTGACCTTTTACAATACTTGTTGGTTTGATTTCTACGTCATATTCTTGTAAAGCAGTAACCCAATTGGCTCTTTTCTCACCCACATCATTCTGTACTAAGAGATTTCTTACCGCTGGAAACAGTACTATGATTTTTGTATGGGTTTTAAGCAGAAAGGGTCTGAAATATTTTATCGCTTTGAAAACAGCATAAGCTTGTTTTTCTACGTCTGAATAATTTAACTCAGCTCCCTATAAATTTGAACTGAAAAAAGCAATTGGGGCTTCTGCTTTGTCTTGATTTGCTTGAGTGAGTATCGCAGCATATGATCTATCAGAGGCAAATGTATATAAAATAAAAAGATCGGAAAATTTTGGAGTTGCTAAGGATGGAGCGTTAACAATTGCTTGTTTGATCAGATTGAATGCCTCATATTCGTCTTGGCCTCATTTGAAGATTGAGTTCTTTTTAATCATTACTTGTAAAGGAGATACAATTCTTGAAAAATCTAACACAAATCTCTTTACAAAATTAATCTGGCCAAGGAAAGATTGCATAGCTTTCTTGTTGTGAGGTACGGGTATTTCGGAAATCTCCTTGATTCTGTCAAGATCAATATGAATTCCAGATTTTGACACTATGAATCCAAGAAGTTTTCCTTCACTTAATGCAAAGAAGGATTTTTTCGAGTTAAGTGAAATTCCACACCTTTGACAACGTTGGAAGATCTGTTTTAAATCTCTAAGATGATTGCCTTGTTTCTTGGAATATACAGTTATATCATCCAAGTAGATTACCACTGATTTGTTAACTAATCCCTTGAATGCAATGTCCATGGCTCTTTGAAATGTGGCACCAGCATTGATCAGACCAAAGGGCATATTTTGATATGCATAAGTGCCCCATTTGGTTTTGAATGTGGTTTTTAATTGATCATTGGGATGGACCAACACTTGGTTGTAGCCAGAGAAACCATCCAAGAAGGACATTAATTCTGATCCTACGATTGCCTGTAGTATTTCCTCCATGGGAGACAAAGGAAAATTATCTTTTTGGCAGACTTTGTTAAGATTTCGAAAGTCAATGCAAATTCTGTCAGGCCAGGCAGTAACTCCACAAAGCAAAAACTAATTCGTATACTATTCCACAAGGTAGATCTTCATTATATACATGAGGGAGAGACTGTTCAGTTCATCTCCCGATGATTGTTCATATTTCTAATTTATTTATTTACATAAATTCACCCAATCACAAGGATTAGGTGTCAACATTCCCCCCCTTAATCTGAAGGGATGTTGGTCAGTCCAAGCATCATTCTGAATCGTTCAAGTTTTTCTCTTCCAAGCGCTTTGGTGAAGATGTCTGCAATTTGCTCATTTTTGGAACAATGACAGAGATGGATTGTTTTGGCCTCAACATGATGTCGAATCAGATGATATTTAGTATTGATGTGCTTCGTTCGATCATGGAATTTTGGGTTCTTGGCCAACTT
>APFE031130796.1:0-11898 GCA_000404065.3 Pinus taeda
CCTCCAGATGGTTCATGCATCCCTATGATAGAGGAGCTTATCCCATCAAGAGAGGAGCTACCCCATCCAAAAGAGGGAGTATCCCATTGATGTTGGAACTGAATAACCTCCTCTAGAATACTATAAATACAGGCATTGGGCCAGAGGAGGGGAGGTTGAAAGCTGAACATTCCAAAGGGTAAATGCTGCTGGAATTAGGACTTCCATTGTTGACTTGTGAGGAGAAATCACTATCCTTTCTTGTTGCCATATTGGGAGTGGGTGAGCTTGTCAAAGTAGAGGAAATCTCTTGTTGGACCCTGGGAGGAGCTTGCACAACACAAAGGCTCAGGTTGTAATGGTTCCTTTTTTGTTTCCTTAATACAAATAAGTCCATTCTTCTCAATGATTTGTTGTTAATGAATTATTTCATGTACTCCTTGGTCTATGTGATGAATATACTTTGTTTTATGAAATATTCAGGTGTTATGTAATCGTTTGCTTTGTTAGTGTATGCAGGTCTTAAAGTGAAGGAGGAGCTCATCTGGATCAGCAAGGCTGGACTGCTACAACAAGCGTTGGACCTAAGGTAAGATCGGAAAACACTTGATCTCTCATAGAATAATGTATGTTTAGAGAAGGATTGCTCTTGTTTGGTTTGTTTGTCACTAGAGAGTCTTAGACTCCTAGGGAGGTTAGGTTTGTCCGCAAAAATAACTCTTTCCGCATGACAATGATCACAATTATATGCTCCTTAAGGCTAAATATGAATCTGCCACGATTATTATTAAAGAATTTTCTAGTGAAATTGGTAGAATAACAAATGTATGCAAGAAGCATGAGAAGAAATTGTAGGGTTGTGACCAAAAGGAGAAAACTCTCAAGGAAGAAATCACTAACTTGAGAAAACAACTGGAAGAATCGAAAAGATTAGAAGAAGTCAATTACAATAAGCAAAAATATAGGAATGATTATGCTTAAGTTCTTGAAGGTGTGATTGAAAAATTGAGAAATGAGCTTGAGAAAAAGAACCAACAGTTGGAAAAAGTGAAGAGCACCATAGCAGTGAGAAAATCTAGCAACAATTTTTAAAAACGTGAGACAATTTTGCATGTAGGAAAGAATAAAAAAGTAAAAACAAATATGCCTACAACAATGAATGTGACCAACTATAAAAGAAAGAAAGGAGAAAGAAAATAGATCCACTAGAAGCAACAAAGAGGAGAATTAAAGAAACCATTCGCTCCTCGGATTGATGGTGGCGGTTTTCAAAGGAGAAATCACAACTCCTTTGCCCCCTTGATGGACGAGATCGAGTGTCTCAATTGTCACAATTTTTGTCATGTGAAATTTGATTATACAAGGAGAATACACACATCCATGCAACGATATGATTAACCAAAAATAGGACCTATATTTAGGTATACAAGTTCTTCCAATGATCATTTATTTTCTTGTAACATTTTTGGGCATAAAGTCATTGATTGCAGATATAGCGTGAGAGATGGAGGTCAAGTATGAGTAAAAAAAGATCATATACTTTGGCTATATATCTTGGTCATATAGATTTCTATGTGTGCCATAATTTTGAGCACATGGCCAAGGATTTTCAGATGCCTAGACCATTGAGGCCATTTTTTCAAAAGCAACACTCAAGGGAGAATGTACAACTAGGGAACACATGGAAGAAGGAGAAACATCTAGGAATATGTGGCATTGCAATTTGTTCTCCTGATGAGGTTGACATGTGGTATATAGATAGAATATACTCACACCATATTTCAGGTGATAGGACAAAATTTCATTTTCTCAATAAAACCAAGAGTAGTCATGTTGTGTTTAAAGGTAGTGAAACAACTAGAGTGTTGGGATGTGGCACAACCAATATTGGCGAGAAGAGGACAAATGCAATATTTTGTTTATCTCATTGAAGGCCTAAAGCATAATATATTGAGTGTGAGCCAAATGGTTGATGGGGGCGAGGAAGTAATTTTCAATTCCAAAGGTTGCATCATATAGAAAGAAGGATCAAAGAGAGTGATTGCAAGAGGAGTGAAGACCCCAAATAATTTGTATGTGTTGAAGAGAAGATTGAAGACTAAGAAGAGATCAAGGGAATACTCTTCTTCATCATATTCAGAGTAGATGAGATCGGTCCTTATTGTAGTCCATTCTTGCATGTTAGATCTACTTGACTGCAACATTATGTATGATACTAGTATGGTTTCAAGGGGAGCATTGGTAGCTTGAGGAGTACCAAGAAACAACGGTTTTGATCCAGTTTAGCCATGCATATTCAGGTCCATAGGATCAATATGCTCATGAGGTATATGATGCTTAGGGGGAACTATGTTTTTCAAGGATTGTTCTTCATGTTTATTTCTATTCAATCATTACTTTTGCAACTAATGTATGTACTGTATATGAGTGGGAAAGACATGTAGATCAACCTTGTTGTACCATTGTTTGACTAATTTTCAGATATTTATGTGCTTCTCATGGTTTGATTTAATGGTTGGTGAGCCTCATGATGATGAAGATATTTACTTATTGCTACTTTTTCTTGGGTGCAAATTTTGGGCATACTTTAGATACCTCTTTCCCCCATTTTTGACCATTTTACCTTTGAACCTGCAAGCTTTACATCATAATTATTAGTTTTCCTGGTTATAAGAAGAAACTCTTGTTGCGACATATTATTGTTCCATTTTCGTTAAATATCGATGAAGTGATATATTTTTGATGGCTAACTAGGGTAAGTGTGGAAGAATTCTTTGGCTCTTTTTCTTTCAGGTGTTGCCCATGATATCAAGGCCAAAGGATGGAAAACTATATTATTAACTCACAAATATGTTTTGAGGATTTGCTGTTACAGACCATTCATGTTAGACCTCAATTTGTTGTTACACCTCAAATTGTTGTTACATCGCAACTGCCAAAGACCGTGTGTACTATTCCATGAGACAACTGTCAAGAAGCATGAATTATCTGTGCGTGGTCAAAGAACCTAAGTGGTTATGATTTTAGAAAATGACGTAACTTGAATAGGCCTTGTATTTGGAAACCAATTGTAACAATTCCTATTTTCTTTAAATATCTATCATCATGAAAATCGTAATATTCTCATGATTGATCTGTTCCCTATTTTGGGCATGTAAACTTTATAAAAGGATTAAGTTCCATGGAAGGGAATATTAAACATGAGATAGTACCATCATTTCGTTTTTGTAATTCACAGCTTTTTTAATATAGGAACATTGTTGGAGATTCTTTTACAGATTCTTTGTTGAATTCCTAACTAGTTCTTATTTCATTCCTATGCCCTACTAGGGAGGAAGGGCCCTCCTCTTTAGTGGGGATTGCAGTAGTAGTTGTAGCAGTAGATTATATTAATTTTTTTTTTAAGTGTGAAGTTATTGTTGTCATTGTATAATTCATAGAGAAGATTTACTTCTATTCTTAGATTTATGATATGTTGTTACACAAGATTGATTTAAGTTGTAATATTTGATCAGCTGGTTTAGTCATTGATATTGTGTGTGGCACACCCATTTCTTGGTAAAACATGAAGTGTGATTTCATTCCTGTAGAATTCTTTTTGATTTCTGCATGAGTTTTTAATTTATGCATTTGTCTCAATGACATTTCTTTCCATTCTTTATTTCTATCCTTGGTTGTTATGTATCGACACAAATAGTGCATACACCTATAGTGCGGGCTCACCACTATAGAAGTTGAGACACTTATGGTGTGAAATAAACACACATAAGGCCCATGTTGAAGGTGTAGGAGTAGTAGATATACCAAAACACAACCACTCTAATAAATCATAGGAAAAACGGGTCATAAAAGGAACAAGAAGAGAACAAATTTGGGGAGAAAAAAAATTTATTCAAGAGCTAATCTCAATAGGAGAGAAAGAAAAATCAAACTCACAGAGGGATACAAGAAAAACAGGGCCACAAAAAGCTATTACCCCCATAGTAAGGTCATAAACACCTAGTTTCTTTGTCTCTAGACCTCATCATCGTCAAACTAGTGTACCCACTCCCAAAACTATAGACTCAATTCAAGAACAACAAGGGGAAACTATTGATTAGGACGTTAGGTTTGAGGGCCAAGGGGAAAGCAGTGGGGAAAACCAACGGCATAAATCAGAAGAGCATTCATTTACTTATCAATATCCAGATTCAGGAAGTGTGGTGAAACAACCAGCAATGGAGAAGCCTGACCTATCATCTCACGAATATTCACCCCCAGGACAATCACCTAGATAGTCTGAAGAAGGAGACTCATGAAAACAAGAGTTAGGAGGATCAATAATGGGGGAAAACAATAACAATAAAAATAAAAACAACAAAATAGATGCCACCATTACCACCTTTGAGTTCCTAATAGGTGATATAAGGGGCGAAGCTCCCATGAAAAACATTCCTTTGTTATCTCTTTCATCTTTTCAAGGAATGACTGTAGAAGACCTTGCCACGTTCTTCTTTGAATTTGATTTCTTGTGCAGGAGCTATTATTATACTTCAGATGCTCAAAAGATAAAATTGTTCCCTGCTACTCTAAAAGGATCGACACTGAGATGGTTTACAGGACTATACTTTGCTACTTTCAGGCATGGGCGACATGAAAGCTACATTCCTATCCAAGTATCAAGACTATTGTCGAACCAGGGACCCGAGGGAAAAAATATTTAGGATGACACAGAAGGAGAAAAAAATCTTGGAGGATTATGTGGAACAATTCCATTATAACTTGCAGATATCTAAACATAGTGATTTAGATCCACAAATATTGAAGACCATATTCATAAGGGGAATGAGAGATGATTGGTTTGATACCCTGAATCTATTAGGAAAGGGAGACATATCTCAGGAATCATTTGATGAGATAATAAATCTCTGCCTAAGATGCTTGAGAGGGTCATTGAGAGGAAGAAGTATGGTACAGGATGCCCCTGTCAGAATATAAAAATATGCAAATGGAGGTGTGCCTAAAGTTGAGATCGGGAATCTGTTCGAAAACCTTAAAATTGATCTCCTCAGTACCTTATGTGCTCAAATGATGATGACACAAGTGAAGAAAGCAGAGGATGAAGTTGATACAACTTTAGCTATATTTTTCCTGAAATGCAGGGAGAAGCATTCCCTAAAGGAATGCAGAGTAAACATTATCATCTTGTGCAACATTTTTGATCTAAAACATTCTATAGGTTATTGCCCATAGCTTCCTAGACTGAAAGCGATGCTCATTAGATCCAGGAAATCATGGAAACCATGACCCCCGAGTATGTCTCAAGACTTCTCTTATTTTAATCCATGGAATAATATATATAATGCTCAACAATTCCCTTGACAATATTATACTCCTCGTCCAGCACAGTTTCCTTCACCTTGGAACCAATCTCCTTCTCCACCTTTCCAATACCCTCCATCTGAGCCATATCCTTGGACTCTGAATTGGAGAGGAAATTCCCTAGGTCTAGCCCCTCTTGCAATTCCAATGAAATGGCAATTACAACTTCCACCTCTTTAAACACCTACTACTACACCTCCTATATGACCCCAGTTACCTATTGTTACACTGAAATTTGTCACCATGACTATCTGCAGTTAATATGGCTCCATCAATAGTCATATTATCCTCCTTGTCAAGCCTCATACCTGTACTCTTCATGTCAAACTTCAAAAAGAGAGAAAGTCACTTAAAAACATGTTTATCTCTGGGTACGCAGGTTTTCTCTACCTTGCCTGCGTGTACGCATCCCAAACACATTGTGCCTACGTACTTGTACGCTCTGTAAGCAAAAGGATGGGTGCGTACCCCTGTAAAGGTCAAAAGGCGCGAGTTTCATCTTAAAAAAGGTACTTGTGGTCACTTCTAGAGCCTTCTAGAAGAGTGTTTGACGTGTATTGAGCGCCTCCAGATGGTTCATGCATCCCTATGATAGAGGAACTTATCCCATCAAGAGAGGAGCTACCCCATCCAAAAGAGGGAGTATCCCATTGATGTTGGAACTGAATAACTTCCTCTAGATACTATAAATATAGGCATTAGGCCAGAGGAGGGGAGGTTGAAAGCTGAACATTCCAAAGGGTAGATGCTGCTGGAATTAGGACTTCCATTATTAACTTGTGAGGAGAGATTACCATCCTTTCTTGTTGCCATATTGGAAGTGGGTGAGCTTGTCAAAGTAGAGGAAATCTCTTGTTGGCCCTGGGAGGAGCTTGCACAACACCAAGGCTCAGGTTGTAATGGTTCCTTTTTTGTTTCCTTAATACAAATAAGTCCATTCTTCTCAATGATTTGTTGTTAATGAATTATTTAATGTACTCCTTGGTCTATGTGATGAATATGCTTTGTTTTATGAAATATTCAGGTGTTATGTAATCGTTTGCTTTGTTAGTGTATGCAGGTCTTAAAGTGAAGGAGGAGCTCATCTGGATCAGCAAGGCTGGACTGCTACAACAAACGTTGGACCTAAGGTAAGATCGGAAAACACTTGGTCTCTCATAGAATAACGTGTGTTTAGAGAAGGATTGCTCTTGTTTGGTTTGTTTGTCACTAGAGAGTCTTAGACTCCTAGGGAGGTTAGGTTTGTCCGCAAAAATAACTCTTTCCGCATGACAAATTGGCGACTCCACTGGGGGATCCATTGATGTGATTGATTTTTCCTTTGAGCATTACTTTGATCTGAAAAGAGTCTTGTTTTCTTTTGCTTTTTGGTTGCTTGACTGTGTTTTTGGGTGGCTTAGCTTAGGGTCGAGTTAGAACTTAGGTTTTCTTTGTTTTACAGTAGTACGCACCCTCTGCGTTGGACACAGTGTGTACTTGTACGCACTGTATCTGTATACACAGAGCATGTACGCACCTGGTTAAACAGGCTGCCTGCATACCCTGGTAAAATTAAGAAAATTCCATTTTTTATCACTTTTTCTTTTTAGATTTTAGTCTTCTTAGTCTTTACTGCCCAGATCCACTGGTTGACTGTCAAAAATCTTCACCTGCACTTGTTCCATTAGTGTCGAAAGTTTTAGTGAAATTCCTTGAGATTTTAGCCTTAGGGTTTTGGTTTTTATATTGGTCCTGTAGTGAATTTGGGTTTAGAAGTTGCAAAGCCTTAGATATCTCTGGTTTTGTCAGTCTTCTTAGGAGTCGGACGAGTCGCAAAATCTACCCTCGTGAGCGACCTACCTTTGTGTTGCCTCTTTGCAAAATTTCAATATAACTTGTTCATTTAAAGTTGTGAATTTCATTTTCAAAAAGAACAAAAAGAGATTGAGTTTTTGTTTTGATTAGTTTGTGATTCTGCATAAACTAGTCCTTGGATTAATCATTGCCAAGTAAAACATCCCGGAATCATCCTAGTAAGCTTTTGCTTCTTAGATAAATTTATTAAGTGAAAGATTAGGTACATTTCCTTTGATTTGCTTTTGAGTGATTTTTCATAGATTTCCATAGATCTTGAAGTTGCTTTGATTAGATTAGTTTTACATGCTTTTATTAAATAGGAACATATCAACGATCTCCTTTGCGACATTTTCTTTAGAATAGCATTTGACGTCTTTGAAAGAGAAAGGAATTTTTTCGTGGAGTAAAGAGTGGTCATGTTTTGTGTGCTTTGAAAGATAAAGAGAATTGTTTCTTTGATTGTCTTTTGAGAAAGTTGTTTTTATTGAAAAGATTGCATTCTCTCAACTCTCTTAATTAGAAAATTCATTGAAAAGAGAAAATTATCAAATCATCTTAGGTGCATCTTTTAGAGAATTGGAGTCGAGTCTATACACCATCAAGTTTCATCTCCATTACCTTTGTCCTAAAGAAAAACCATTAAAATCAATGCTTAAAGTAAAATTAACTTAGAAATTTGTATTTTCTAGGGCTCTGAAGCACCAACATAGATCAGGCTAGTGTCTTGGAGTAGGTGAGTAATTAACTCTCCAAGACTATTAAACCAAACAAGTAACTTATCTTGTGATAGAATAAATCCAGCTATTACATTTATATTCTGGGAAAGCTCCTCTTAAAGGAGAAGCACGAGCTCATGTCTGAACCAGTGAGGCGATCAATCCTCCCTCGTTGGGAACGACGCCAGACACGCATGTATTGCAAACGGTAAACCTCAGATTATTGTTGAGGAGCCAGGGGATCACTTATCGGTAAACCTTGGATTGACCATTGTCAAGGAGCCGGTAAGGGGATTGAGCTTGTTACTCTGCCCTTGCGTGCTGTCGGAGTGTAAACTGTTCCCCCAGGTGTATTTGTTGTTGTTGGTGACCTTAGTGGCCATTATCTTAGGATTCTACCCAAGGTGACGGTGGTGGGAAGATCCCACTGTACCTGGAGCAGACGTCGGCTAGACTCACTTGGATTTTCTGGGGGGTTCACTTCACTCGAGACGGTTAAAGTGGAGGAACTTAGTCCAGTCTATTCATTAAGCAGGTTGCCGGGGTAACTGTTCCACCCGCTCTTTCTGTACTGAATCCTACGAGGTTGGATTTCATCACCAACTAGTGTTTTTGGTCCGGAAGCTACTGTTTGTGTTTGGTTTGACGCCTAGATTCTTTAGGCGTGTGTTTCAAAATTGATTGGTTCTTTAGCGACTTTAGGTGTTTTTCTTGAGATTTTACTTTGATTTCGTGTGTAGTAGTTAAAAGTCTTTAGCTGTGGCTGAACCACCGAGACGCTCCCGTAGACTTCGGGGCGAGTCTCCTGAAGTTGTTTCTGTGGCCGATTTATTGAGGCAAGCTCGTAGATTACAAGGTGAACCTTCTGAAGAGGTCCGGCCTTATTACGAAGGATTAAAAATCCTTGTCACTCCTGGTGGCAGTAGAATAATTTCACCTGAAGAAGGAGAATCTTCATTGGTAGTTCATTCGGATTACCAAGGTTTAGAGACAGGATACGATCCTGAAGCTATTGGGGTTTTTGAACTTACTGGTAGTGTTGCATCTGCTGGTGATATAGGTGAAGAACCTCAAATATCCGAACCTGTTACTCCATCTTCTAGTGTTCTTGGTTCACCTAAGGTAGAAAGAGTCATCACCGAAGATCTCCCTTCTGGTTTGATTTCTATTAAAGAACTTGCCCCAGAAGAAGATCGCACTTCTTATCTTGAAGACGATCTACCTGCTCTCGATCTCAGAGAGCGTGAATCTATATTTTACAGTCCCCCTCGAGCTACCACTTGGTATCTTTCGTTGACCAATTTTTTGGACAACTCAGTCAGTTTCTCTCCACCTCGTTTTCCTTTTCCACCTAGAGTTTTTACTCCTCCTGCATATATGTCGAGTCCGTCATCTCCAGACGCCTATTTATACGGCGGTCCGTCTGTTCCAGTTGGGTATCAGTCCATTTCTGGTACTTTTTCAGGAGCATCTCCTCCTCCCTACGAACAGAAGTTATTAACTGGAAGTAGTGGCAGTAGTTAGTTAAGTGCTGAAGAAATTCTAATGATGTCGGGTCAACCTCAAGGCAGTCAATTACTGCCTAGGCGGCAGCCTCAAGGTACTTCTCAGGGTACTTCATATTCGCCTGGGGGGCAACCCCAGGGTGCTCAGTTTGTGTCTGGGGGGCAACCTCAAGGACAGTATGTCCCTACGGGACAATACCTTCCTCAAGGTCAACCCCAGGCCCAATATGTGCCCCAGGGTCAACCCCAGTATTCCTATGTACCCCAAGGTCAACCTTCTTATCAATATCAACCCCAGGGGCAATATTCATATGTACCTCAAGGGCAGCAACCCCAGTATCAGTATGTGCCTCAAGGCCAATATGCGCCCCAAGGCCAGTATCAATCGCCTTCAGGTCAACCCTACTATCCATCTTACCCTCAATCTAGTTATGGACCTCCTTATCCGCAAGGTCAATACCCTCGAACGAATTTGGTGTGGGATCCTTCACAGAATCCACAGATGCTGCAACCGAACATGCAGTCGTCTTCCCAGCCTGGACAGGCCGCTGGTCCATCTCAGCAACCCGTCTAGTCTACGGCGTCCTCTGCATCTTCTGTAGTCTCTCAGACTGGGCCTAGTACTCCCAGTACTATGCCTCGAACATCTGCTACGGCTACTTTAATTTCTCCTTCATCCACCCCAACTTCTTCTGGAGTATCGGCAGTTCCAGTTTCTACTATTCCTGTGTCTCTTCCTCAGATCTCTGTGCCTCAGTCTGTCCCTACGATCCAGACTTCGACCCAGATGCCTGTTGGAAATACGGTGGTCACATCCCAACCTCAATTTATCCAACCTCCGTACCAGGGACAGTACCAACCTCAGTATGGTCCTGCCACTCAACAACCAACTTACCAATATCAACCGTATCCTGGGTACACTTATCAACAACCCCAGCAACCCCAGTATGGTTCGGTTAATCCTGGTTTTCCAGGAGGATATAATATTCCTAATGCAAATCCTATTCCAGGTTGTCCTAGATATCCTCCTCCTGGGGCTGGTTTAGTGACCCCAAGTTTCCGAGATACTAATCGGCAATTACCTTTTATCGCAACTTTGGATTTACCAGACTTGACGCGTCTTACAAATGATCCAATCAGTTATTATCCATATTGGCCGTTAATGCCTAGCAAGTTGCCCAGCGATATACCTAAGTTCGAAGGTAAACCTGGAGAGGACCCTTCCAATCATGTGATGACCTACCATCTCTGGTGTGCATCCAATTCAATCTCAGATGATTCGATCCGGTTACGTCTTTTTTAGCGTACGCTCATTGGTCTGGCCAAGTGGTACATTGAGTTACCACGGGCCTCTTTTTACAACTTTAGTCAGTTAGCCACGTCTTTCTTAACTCATTTTCAGTTGCCGGTCAGAGATGATAACGACATGGAATTATTAACTTCACTGAAACAATCGACGTCCACCTATATATCCGATCATCTTCATGAGTGGAGACGTCGACGAAGGTTAGTGAAGGTCTTTATTCCGGACCAAATCTTAGCTGAATGGTTTGTTAAATCATTTTTACTGAAGATTATTGAAGATGTAGCTAAGGCTGGTGTAGTTACTGAAGAGCAAGTAATTGCTCAAGCGTAGTACCTTGACTTGGTTTATACCCAGTCAGGTACTTTACACGAGAAGATCCCAGATCTTCCAAGTTCAAATCAAATCGATGCTCCACCTTCGGGATCTCATGCCGCGGATGGTATGATCGGTACGGTGAACACCAAAAGTAAGAAGAATCTTCAAAGAATTCTTCCCCCATAATCACCCTACCTGATTCCCCGACAGGTGAATCTTCTCCTCCCAAACTTTCTGCTAATATTCACGCCGTAGAGACATCTATGGTAAAATAAAAAAATGGTGGAAAGAAGAAAGGAAAGAAGAAAAATAAAGCAGATAAAACTCTTAAGGAGAAATCAGAAAAGTTGGAAACCAACGACGAAAAACGCAAACCTAAGTATCCTTGTCTTATATGTGAAGAAGATCATTATACCAGGGATTGCCCACACCGGGCTGAGGTTGTGAAAATAGTCAAAGGTTCCGAGACTCCTGCTGTTTTGAAAGATCCCTTTCCAAAGCAAGAGTCTAAAATGATAGGTTCTTCCTCAAGTAGCGGCGAGGCACCCATTTTGATGATGTCTCATGTGAGGATTGCGACTCGGTCACAAGACTACGGTAGTAAGAATCCTGTTGATGGTAAAGAAGCAGAATCTTCTCACTCTCACCCATCAACCTCAACTCCTGGTTCCGATCCACTATAGATCGAGAAACCTAACCCTGACTTAGTAATCAAGCCACCCGCCAAGGGTATACTTCGAAAGTCTGCTTTAAATCCACATGCGAGAGCAGCTCAGAATTATAACATTGTTGAGGATTTAGCTGTTAGTCCCTCAGCAATGTCGGCTTTGGAAGTGTTGCAATCATGTCCAGCACAAAGGAAATTACTATTGTCGGCTAT